>JAULJZ010211544.1:0-18623 GCA_032270985.1 Heliamphora pulchella | reverse complement strand
GGTCTTGAGATTATGGGTCAAAGTGCAATTATAGTTCTTTAGTGGTGTGAACTGTAATTCAATATTTTATGAAAATTGCAGAAACCGATGCTGGTTTTCCATAATTGCAGATACCGCTATGAGGTTTGCTTAATTGAAAAAACCGTTGATAAGTGTCTGTGTTTCAGTGCAAGTCTTACTCATAATTACTCCTCAAGTCCCTGTTGTAGCCCTATAAATTTGTGGGTAGACTGAACCAGTTTCATAACTTGTCTTTTAAAACTAAAATAGTTCAGGTTCTACAGGTACGAGTTCTCGAAGAATTATAGCCCACACTATATCCGAGAATTGCATAAGAAACTATAGTAGAAGATTTGACAAAAGTTTCAACTTGGATTCAAATCATAGTTGAAGATTCAACTGGCAAAAAGATATTCTTTTAAATTAACTTTGGATGGACGGGCTTTATTTTGATTATTCATCGTCAAAAGTTTTATCTGAAGCCCATTTTTGCATTTGCTCGTTTAGTTTATTTTTTTCGTTAATCATTTACAAAAATAAAGATCTTTGCAGTTTTGCCTTCAACACAGGCTTCGTGGCCAAATACCTTACCTTTCAACAAGTGAAAGCCGAGCACTAAATAACAGGACAAACCCTTTAACCCCTGGAGATACCGCAACGGAAGTAGGACCACATCACCATAGACTCCATCTCAGGACTACCAAGATCACTAGCAGGACATGAAGCTATCTGGGTAATCATGGATCGTCTCACCAAATTAGTGCACTTTCTACCCGTTCGAATGTCTGAGAAGCTTGAAGCCCTAAGTCAGAAATACATTCGGGAGATCATTCGTCTTCATGGAATTCTGCTATCTATCATGTCAGATCAAGATCCGCATCTTACCTCGCGATTCTGGCAAAGTCTACAAGTTGCCCTAGGGACGGAGCTTGTTTTAGCACCGCTTTTCAGCCACAGACTGACGGACAATCTGAGCGCACAATTCAAACACTGGAGGACATGCTTCGATCTTGTGTCATGCACTTCAAGGGAAATTGGGAGAGGCGCTTACCGTTGGTTGAGTTCGCCTACAATAACAACTATCAAGCCAACATTGGCATTCCGCCGTATGAAGCTCTGTACAGAAGACTATGTCGATCGCCGATCTGTTGGACTGAAGCAGGAGAGAACACGCTTTTTTGACTTAACTTAGTGTAAGAGACTACCAAGAAGATCCGACTGATCCAGCAACGAATCACCACCGCTCAGAGCAGACAGAAGAGCTACACTGACCAAAGACGAAGACCGCTCTAATTTGAAGTCGGAGATCATGTCTTTCTGAAGATTCAACCACAATGAGGAGTTGCACGTTTGGGCAAGAAAGGAAAGTTATCCCCAAGATACATTGAACTGTTCGAGATCTTAGCTAAAGTTGGAGAAGTGGCGTACCGCTTAGCTCTACCACCAAAACTTGCCAGAGTTCACAATGTTTTCCACATATAGATGTTGAGAAAGTACGAACATGATCTTACCCACGTTCAGGATTGGAAGGAATTTCATGTTGATGAAGATGCTACATTCGTTGAACAACCAGAAAGAATAATTGACTGGCGCGACATGATTCTCTGAAAAAAGACTATATCACTCGTTTGAGTTCTTTGGAGTCACAACGGAGTTGAAGAATCAACATGGGAACGAGAAGAAGCGATGAGGGAAAGTCCCCAACTGTTCGCGGACTGAGGTATGATACATAATTTCGAGGATGAAATTTATTTTAAGAGGGGTAGGTTGTAACTACTCGCTCAAACCCTAGTATTAGTAACGGTTGGCTAACGAGATCTTAGGTTGCTAAAAGATTAGAAACTCTAACTCAACCCGAAACCCTAATTCAATCTGAAAATCCTAAAAAATCCTAATACTTAAGAGGAAAAACCCTAGTATCCAGAGAAGACTCCCAACATCCTAAACTAAGTAAATAACATGGAATATTAGATTAAAAATTAAAAATTCTCATAAATAGGGTAAAATAACCATTTTGCCTCTAGTACACCAAAAAGTCTTAAAAAACTCAAAATTTGACATATAGACACCCTAAATTAAAATTTTAAATACAATTACGTAGAAAAAAACAAAATAACAAAAAAAATGTCCCTTAGTGGCCGACTACCTGGGAATTTATGCCCAAAAAGTTACTTTTTATATTTTTAAGCTCAAAATGAGAAAAATATATATAAATCAAGCATTATTATAATTCAAGATTATTCAAACAAGTAATATACATACTAATATAATATTATAGGCTAACAAAAGTAAATAAACCATTATTAAAGTTCTTACAAACATAAATAAGTCAAAAAGTCACATCTTGTCAAACTAGCTTAAATTGACTTAAAGGTCCATACCTAATTAATCAATTGTTATAAAAATTATAATAATTCATAAAAATATTAAATTAATCATAAACATAATAACATAATATATTTTAGTATGTAGAGATACTTAAAAGATACACCAAATTAATTTTTAAAGCACTTTATTGTATAATATGGAAACAATACCTCACTTAAACTTGAAATTAATACAAAATTAGACTTTGGCATTCCCGAAATTTCTCCTAGCAAGGAAATAATTGGTTGGGCGCTGCGATGGTGGGTACGATTTCGTCTTTCTAATTATGGGTTTCATTAGCAATGTAATAAGCTAAGGATCTAACGCCGATGCCTCTTAATAGTGTCAACGAACAAGCTAGGGTTTCTAATCCCTCGGGTGGAGCCATTCTATCTAGGGTTTCTTCCCCTATTCGATCTCCAGCCAAGCTCAGTGAGGTGTTTCAAGAAGCAAACCAAGTCCAAGTTGTTCTATCTAGGGTTGATGAGATGGTAGAAAAGGAAGTTCAGCAAGCCACGGGTGGCCTCAAACCCTTCAACCTGGATATGCTGGAAGTGCTTGAAGCTAAACTCCTTTGTCGTCGCGGAGTGATTCCTGTAAAGAGGAAATCGAGTGTGTGTTAGACCTTAGTTAAAGGTTCAGGTAATGATTCTGAAGAGGATATGTACAGGGTCACTCAAAAGCTTAAGTTGCAGAAGGCTAAGTTAAAGATCCTGAACAAAAAGTCCTATAGTGATTTGTCCTCTAGGGTTTTGAGTCAAAGAGCTATTCTTGAGGATCTCCAATTTAGGTTGGATAGGCAGCCCAATGATTGTGTCCTTGCTGAACAAAAGAGGGAGGCCTACCGGCTCTATATGGAGCTGAGCCTAGCCGAGGAAAGTTTCCTTAAACAGAAGGCTAGAATTCAATGGTTAAATCTGGGTGACTAAAACTCTAAAAATTTTTTAAGTCTATCAACTCTCAGCGTAACAAATCTAGCATCACCATGGTTATAAGAGAGGATGGTGTGGTTTGTACTGATAGAAATGGCATCTCTGAGCACAATGTTGGGTACTACAACGACTTGCTTGGCTCTGTTGCTAGTTTGGAGAGGGTTAATATAGATGAGGTGTGAGGCCTCATTGAGAATTAGTTGTCTCCTAGTAGTGCTGAATGTATGGTTGGGGAGGTCATTGACGAGGAGATTAAGCAGACTTCGTGGTCTTTTAAAGCTAACAAAGCTTTAGGCCATGATGATTTCTCTGTGGGGTTTTTTAAAGATGCTTGAGAGGTTGTGGGTTCTGAGGTTACAAGTGCTGTTAAAAACTTTTTTGTAAAGGGTCATTTGTTGAAGGCTGTTAATTTGACTCTGATTGCCTTAATTCCTAAAGTTCCTAACCTATCCTCTATCAAGGAATACAGACCCATCTCTTGTTGTAAAACAATCTATAAATACATCTCCAAGATCATTGCAAACAGGATCAAGGGGTTTTTGCCTGAGATCATATCTCCCTCTCAGTCTGCCTTTGTTAAAGGTAGAAGAATTGCGGATAATATCTTTCTGTTGCAGGAACTCCTTAGGGATTATCATAAACAACATAGAGGTCCTAGGTGTGCGCTTAAAGTTGGTCTGATGAAAGCCTATGATAATGTTAAATGGGATTTTATGTATGCTGTGCTTCAAAGTATGGGGTTTCCTGATAAGATAGTTATGTGGTTTAGAGAGTGTATGACGTCCCTTTGCTTCTTTGTGAGTATTAATGGGGCGCTCAATAGTTTCTTCTAGGGCAAGAAAGGTTTCTGGCAGGGGGACCTGTTGTCTCCTTAATTGTTTATTATGGCTATGGAGGTTCTTTTTGGTCTTTTCAGAAATACACTACGGAGATGCCATTCAATTATCATTGGCATTGTGTGAAGGATAAAATTGTTCATCTTTGCTTTTCTGATGACCCCATGGTCTTCACTAGGGCTGATTCCCAATCTGTTAGAGTTGTTAGGAAGCTCATAGATGATTTTGAGAGGATGTCTGGCCTCTCCTCTAGCCCGCCTAAGAGTGATGTTTACTTCTCAGGTGTGACTGATAGTACTAAGTTGGAGATTTTAAATATCTTGGGCTTTAGAGAAGGTGTATTGCTTGTTCGTTACCTTGGGGTCTCTTTGATTACCACCGAGCTTGCCTACAAGGATAATAAACCCTTCATTGACAAAATTGCTACAAGAATCCATGTATGGACCAGTAAGTTTGTTCTATGCAAGTAGGCTTTAATTGATCGGTTCCATCTTGTTCTCCATATAAGTGTACTAGTCCTCTTTGTTCATTCTCCTTAAAAGGGCTTTTAATGAGGTGGAGAGCCTTCTTAGAGCCTTTTGTGGAGTGGCCTGAAAATAAAATCTATTAAGGGCAAAGTCTCGTGGAAGGAGGTTTGTGTCTCTAGAAAAGAGGGGGGAGGGGCGGCTTGGTATTAAGTCTTTGGTCAAGTGGAATAAAGCTGCAGTGGCCAAGCATATTTGGTTCTTGCTTACTGGGGGTGATGTCTCTCTCCTGTGCATGTGGATTAAATCCAATATTCTTTGTGACAATTCCTTTTGGTCTATTAAGATTCCCCAGTCGGCTTCCTGGTGTTGGAGAAAGCTTCTCCAACCAAGACCTTTGATTATGCCCTATATTCGGTATGAGGTTGGTAATGGGGAAGATGTTAGGGTTGTATACTAAAAATCATGAATTTTATTTAGTTTTAGTATTTAATTTTATTTTAATAAAATTATTTTTTCATTTTATCAGAATCTTAATGAGTAATGAATGCAATATTATTTCTTAAATGTTATGCATGAATGTCCTTTATTTTGTACAATATTTAATCTGGTGTGTAGAGTACGGCTCGCACACAGAAGACCAGATTATAGGTTCTTACAGAATATAAGTTTTTGTTCACAGTTTAGATTGGATTAGACAAACTATCGGTACGACTGTAGCACATAGTTTTAGTAGGTCGGTCTTAATTACGGGGAACAGATAATAGCGTCGCCTATTGTTCTGACTCACTGTGCTAGTACACTTTGTGTGTATTAAACAGGACCACATTGGGATAATTAATTTTATGTTGACTATATAAATTAATTCACACTTTCAAGTTATTATAAGTGCTTATACTCTTAATACCAAAATAATTATTATTTGCGTATATTTAATATTCATTGTTTTAATTTATTAAAATGTGCAATCTTTTATAGGTCTATAGTTCCGGTGAGTTGGATAGCGATATTAATTATATATTAAATATTAATTATTGACGAAATTCACGTCCCGATTGTTCGATATTGACGATACCCCTTTAAGAAAACTTATAAGTTTTTACCGGACCAAATTCTACAAGTGAATTTAATTATTCAACAGTCTAATAAGTTAAGCGGAAAGACTTAAAGAATTTTAAGAAGCTAATTAAATTAAATTATCAGAAATTAAATTTAATTGACGGGTATCGAGAATCTTAATGTGGGGAGATGAGTTAAGCATTTAATAACAGAAGTTCAATTCAAATTGGTCTTGAGATTATGGATAAGAGTGCAGTTACAGTTCTTTAGTGGTATGAATTGTAAATTAGCATTTTATGAAAATTAGAGAAACAACTGCAAGATTTTTATAATTATAGAAACCGCTAAGAGATTTGCATATTTACAGAAATCGCTGGATAGGTATCTAGGTCACACTAGAAATCTATGTCATAATTACTTCACAAGTCCCTACTATAGCCCTATAAATATCCGGGTCGGGTGAACTAAATTCATAAGTTATATTTTAAGAAGAAGGTTGTTTAGGTTCTACCGGTACTAGTTCTCGAAGGATCGTAACCCAAACTACGTTCGGAAATCGCATCGGGAATACAGTAGAAGTTCTGACCGGAGTTTTAACCTAGAGAATCAAAGTTTGTAGTTAAAGAATTGACTGAAAGGTATTCATCTAAATTAACTATGGAAGCACGGGTTTTTATTTTGATCGTCCGACATCAAAAATTTTTTATCTAGAGCCTATTTCGGTGATTGCCCGTCCAGTTTTACTTTTTCAAAAAAATGGTTTACAAAATCAATGATCTTGGACGTTTGCCACCAACAGAGGATATGTTCCTTTGGTTGGACCCTTGTCATCTTTGGGGCTCCAGTGTTGAGGCGAGGGATCCCCGTATTGTTTATGACTCTGGCCTTAATCTCCTGGCTTGAGTCAAGGGTGTCGTTAAGGGTTGCAATTGGAGATAGCCTTCGGCTTTCTCGATGAACTTGATTAAGATGAAAAGAGATGTTGATTTTACCCCTAATTCTTCCAGATTAGATTGTGTTAAGTGGCTCTTGAATGATGAGACGTTTACTATCGACTCCTTGTGGGAGGAGATCCGGGTGCATAAACCCAGGCCGGTTTGGCGCAACCTTATTTGGTTCAAGCATCATATTTCTAGGGTGAGCTTTATTCTTTGGATTGCTATCAGGGGGCATTTGAATATGTGGGATAGGCTCTTATTTTTTGGCATTGACTGTGAGTATAGATGCTGCTTGTGCTCTGGTCATAAGGAGACCCATGACCACATGTTCTTTAACTATACTTTTTCCAACCACGTGTGGTCCTGGGTGTTAGGTAAATGTCATCTAGATTGGTCTGATACTTTCTAGTTAGGTTGGTGGTCTACATTGGCCAATAGGGTGGGTGGTTCCTCTTTGGGATCTATAGTTGATAAGTTAGCCGTCTTGGCTTCCATCTACTGTATTTGGAAAGAGCGCAACTCTCGCAAGTCTCAAGGTAAAGTTCGTGATCGGGAAGCAGTGATTAAAGAGGTTTGGGAGCTCGTTTGGGGTAGGCTTTCCTCAAGATGTAAGATCCCTAGAACGTCGAGGAATTAAGGGATTTTGGAGGACTGGGCCTTTTCGGTTGACATTTTTTAGACTAACATATAATCTATGCTTCTGGTTGCAATTTTAGGGGTTTGGAGCTTTCTAGTTGTAAGTCTTATGGTTCAGATGGAGGTAGGGTGTTTGGAACTTTCTAACATTTCCTTATAAGTTTGCTCTTGCGCAGCCAAGTCTGGTGTGCAAGGAGCTATGAATTTTTTGGGTTTATTCATTTGGAGAGATGTGTGATACGTTCATATGTGCGAGTAGTGTGAGGTTCTGCTAACATTATGAACTGCATTTGTTTTTTTGTGCAGCTTGGATTAGGAAGCTTGTGAGTTTTGTTCCTACCTCACTCTTGGAGAGCAGAGTGATGTACTTGAGAGGTGTGGTGAGGTTCTCTATATTTATTCTGGCGCCTTATGCTCTTCATTATGTTTCTCATGTTTAAAGTGCTTGCTAATCCACTGAGGAAGAAGCCTCATCTGTGACCTGTTGCTTATGGATTGATCCTTCGGGTGTTATCAAGTGTGCTATGGTTGCTAGATGGCGTATTCCATGTTTTGAGGTTCATGGGCTTCTTAGTTTCAAAGGGTTTTTGCTTCTAATATTTTATGCTGTTGGTGGCTCTCCTTTAGTCTACCATGACTCCCTAGCAATGAGGGGTGTTCATAGCCCATATTGTTAGCTTTTGGTATACTTTGCTTTTGTTTCTGTATATAGCCTTCCCCTTACGGCTTGTGTAAGGGATCGGGTGTGTGCATGGGTGTGCGTGTTATGTTTGCGTAAGTATGTATAGGGTGCCAAGGTTTATGGAAAATGCCCACATAATGGTTGTCGTGGTTGGACCCTTTTGTTGTTGAACTGGCTGGTTAGTGCAAGTCGTGGCTCCTAGTAGTTGGTTTGGAATATGATGCTTTGTTCTATGCTGTCTGTTTAATCTGGTTGTATGTGGGCTTGTTATCAGCTGGGTTTTTTTTATGTTTGTTGTGATGCCTAGGTTCTGGGCTCAGTTTGTTGATGGAATTTTGGTGGATTTAAGGTTGTCAGAGTGGTGTTTTTGTTAGGTTTGATTTTATTATGAATTCTACATGATAGATGTTGTGCATAGTTTTATGATGCTCGATCGTCTCTGGTGAGCTATTAATACATTTGTGTGGGGCGGCTTTTTTTGATCCTGCTCCCTTTGCGGTTTTATAAGTGGATTTGGCGGGTTTTTGTGGGCTTGAAATGTTTTAACAATTCTTTATAATTAATCTAGGGGAGAAGCTTGCAAGCTTACTCAATGTCTGGTGGCGTCGTTTCCTCGCCCATTACTCCTCACAGTTATGGCCGGGTGTAGACACCCCAATTTGACCAAGCTAAATCTTAGGCACTCGTCTCGAATATGCATCAATGACGAAAATAAGAGAATTATGCTCAAAGGTACTCCCTAGCAAGAAAAATCAAGAATTCGGTTCAAATCCAAGAAAATCACCAACAACATCCAGGCCGTGACATCCAACCCTAACGGCCGCTACCTTTTGAAAACCTTAGAATAGAACATGACTTCCTTTGTCACGGCCGCAACTCATTCTAAAAACCCTAAGCCTAACCGCGACTTTTAAAAGTCACGACTGCCCTTTTCATTGCCATAAAGGTAGAAACCCCCATTGTACAAAAGCAAAAAGTTTACAACTGCCACTTTGACATCTTTTTGGACAAGTGACAGCAATTTAGAGGGGGTTTGTGTTGCCCACCTTGCCTATATATAAGCATCATTTTTCATAGAAATGAGAGGAGAAGAACCTGGATAACAAAACTTTGCTGGTTTTGAATCCCACCTGATATTCTGATATCCATCCTATATATTCTGAGCCCCATTCGTGGCCTTGCTTGCACCGGGGAGGTCTTGGAGCTTGTATCGCTTGGAGATATCCCGTTCTCATATTTGAGGAGGCATTCGAGGTGGAAATTCATACGAGGTAACCTTAAGGATTAGAAACGTGACGGCTGCAACTATCTAATGTCACGGCCTCGTGTTTTGTCAAACCTACAGTCACGGCCGCCGGTTATCTATTATTGGCCGTAACCTTTTTCTCTTCTTTTGTCACGGCTGTAACATCATGTTGTCACGGCCGTGATCTTCTTGTAAGGCGAAAAGCATAAAAACTATTTTCTTAAACTCTCTATTATTCCTTTGTTTTAAGGTTTTCTTGTACATTCTGTGTCTTGGTCCATGTTATTGTCGGAGATAGTAAATGATAGATTTGACCTAGATCAAATAGGTTATGGTCTCCGTTCTGTATGTTCCATTTCCTCATATTTAGTGTATGTGATTTTAAAAACATGACAGTCGCGATCTTCGGATATCACGGCCGTATATTTTTCCTAACCAATAGTAAAGGCCGCCATTTATTTTCATACGGCTATATCTTTCTCTTTATATTTGTCACGATCGCCACATTCATTTGCTACTGCCGTGAGATTTTGTGAACCGAGTGACATGAAAATCGTATTTTTAAGCATTCTGTTATTTGTTTTAGTATTCTGTGCATTTTGTTTTTAGAAATAGTTCTTCTGGAAGGGGTCAAGGATGGTAGATCTAACCTAAATCTAATGGGTTATGGTCTCTGTCTCGAATATCTACATATTTGAATTTGTTTTGAATTTTTTATGTTAAACACCCCTGTTTGGACCCTAAAATACCCTGGCCGCAATATTTTTTTGTCACGGCCGTAATATTCTGCTTTAGATTCTTGCGATAACCCTATGTTTGTCACGAATGCAAATTTTGTGACTTATTTTGTCACGGCCACAACATTTGTTGCTACAGCCGTGAGTTTTTTATACATGCAGTAGCTTGAAAATAGTGTTTAAACCTCTTCTGTTTATTCTGTACAGCTTGTATATAGCATGTTAGGGACAGAAATATTACTTTACTTTTCTCAAATGATACATGTGTTATATCTAAAAATAATAACCAAGTCGTATGACCCCTAGATTCGTAGTTAGGATTTTGTTCATTTGTTTACTTTTGTTTGAACTCTCTTTAATCTCTCATTCTGAATATGTTGGGACAAAGTAGAGGCCGACCTCACAGTTGGGCGAAAATGGTGCCTACCACCTTCCCTTTTCGTACCTTAGTCCCTCTTTTTCTCTGGTTACGCTTTCAAAAGACTCGCAGCCTTCTTTTTGCTTTTCTTAGATTTTCTCAAAAACTAAGTGGCGACTCCTTTTTTCTAAAACGTGTACGGATATCTTAAATTTTCTATTTTAAAAAAGAAAAAAAATATTTTTTTAAAAATAATAGATATTCGGTGCACCCCATCAACGTACCTGTAGTTTTTTTGGCGACTCCGCTACGGACTGATTTTTCAAAAAAAAATCACAAGAGGGCTTAATTTGAAATGTCAATAGTTCTTGTTTTAAAATTTTCATTGGTATTTGCATTCACATTACATATTTGTGTGCTTGGTTCTCAAAACCCCCGCTCTCCCTACTCGATACCCCGATCAATTTACTGTCTCGAGGCTATGTCGGGGAATCCAGCAATCTTTCTGGCCACATGCTCCTATAGATGTGGCAAAAAGGGTTATTGCGTACCGTTGGACCATCCCTTGCACCATTCCTAGCATTGGGAGGTATATTCTCGACTCTATTCAGAAGGTGCATTGAATGAAAAGTTACCAGCCTTATCATGTTGCACATAGCTTCTTACACCCCTTCTTTTAGGATCAAAAAATCTTTTAGGATTATATGAATTTCTTTTTTATGGATGCTTTTGTTTGTATAGTTAGTACCACGATTTGGATTAGTTTTCGTCTACCCAATCCATCGTTGAGAGTGAGTTGTTTCAAGTTTAGTCCCGGCTAACAGGCTCAACTTACGAGTCCTCTGATTTGCATAAGTCCTTTCAGTTCAGACACCCAGGATAATAGCTCCGTGTAGAGAAGAACCTATACGCACTTGAGCTCGATCTCCTAGTGGAAGATTCAAACGCGTAGGTCAATCGAGGTTACTGATGGCAAATTCAAAACTTACCATGGAAGATATGATGAGAGCAATCTTGGAGTTACAGCGGACAGTCGAGGGGGTAAACACTGCTGTGGCTAATTAGGCTAGGATTTAGACACAATGTTAGGCACAGATCCAGGCTTTGCAGACTCGAGTTGTAGACCCCAATGTAGTTCTCCCGAATGGCCAAGAGGACAGAGTAGAAGATAACTTTTGGGATGAAAGTGTGGGACCCGAGGGAACCCAGCAAGCAGCTGCACAGTCTGTCCAGCTGGGAATCCCGAATATCCCAGCCACGAAAGAGTTAATCTTGTCTGATAAGGTTGACAAACTAGAGAAGATTTTGAGTAAAGCCCAAGGGGTTGAAGTCTACAAGTTGGATGTCGAAGGACTCTATTTATTCCCCGATGTTGAGCTTCCCGAGAAGTTCAAGATGCCATACATGGAGAAGTTTGACAGAATCAGAGATCCGAGGATCTATCTATGGATGTATGTGGGGACCCTGTCACCGATGGGGATCAGTGACCAGTTGAAAGCTCAGCTTTTCTAGTAGTCTTTGTCGGGAGCCGCAAAAAAGTGATTTCTGTCTCTAAATGCTGCAAAGACGAGAACTTGGGAGGACATTACTACTGCATTTGTCAACCAGTATAACTACAACATCTAGCTTAATGTCACTACCTGTGAACTCGAGACACTAGACAGGAGACCAAAGAGTCCTTCGTCGAGTTTTTGACCCACTGAAGATCTAAAGCAGTAAAGATAACAAATCGACCCACTGAGAAGGAACAAGTGAGAATGGTGGTGAAGAACTTATAGCCACAGTTCTGCAAATATCATATAACACAACAACTCATGACATTTAAACAAATTTTCGATGCTGGGGTACAGATAGAGGATGCGCTACAATCTGGGGATATTGAAAAGAGAGAATCAAGACAAAGAACAATCCGGAAGCCGTATTCTAATAACCCAAACAATGCCACCAATGCTGTGAATCGAAGCTATGAAGTGAATGTTGCAGGTAAAACTGTCAAGATTTTTATTTTTGTAAACGATTATCTTAAAAGAATTAACTGAACGGGTAAACGTCAAAACAGGTTCTAGATAAAAACTTTTGATGACGAACGATCAAAATAAAACCCGTGCATCCGAAGTTAATTTAGAAGAATACTTTTTTACCGGTGGAATCTTCAACTACGATTTGAATCTATGTTGAAGCTACTGTCATATCTTCTACTGTATTCCTTTATGCGATTCCCAGATATAGTTTGGGATATAATTCTCTAAGAACTCGTACTGGCAGAACCTGAACAGCTTTAGTCTTAGAAGACAAGTTATGAAACTGATTCAACCTACCCACATATTTATAGGGATACAACAGGGATCTGGAGAGTAATTATGAGTAAGACTTCCAGTAGAACACAGACACGTATTAGCAGTTTCTAGAATTAAGCAAACCTCATAGCGATAGCTGCAATTATAAAAAACTAGTAGCGGTTTCTACAATTTCTATAAAACACTGAATTACAGTTCACACCACTAAAAAATTATAATTGCACTCTGACTCATAATCTCAAGACCTTCATGCATTGAGCTCCTATTATTAAATGTTTACTATTTTTCCCTACATTAAGATTTTCGATACCCACCAATTAAATTTAATTACTAATAATTTAATTTAATCGGTATCTTGGTATTCCTTAAACCCTTCCGCTTAAGTTATTTAACCGCCGGATAATCAAATCCACCTGCAGGGTTTAGTCGGTCAAAATTTATAAGCTTCCAAATGAGGGTATCGTCAATCCCGATCTTTCGAGACGTGAATTTCGTCAATAATTAATATTCTCTATATAAATAATACCGCTATCCAACTTACTGGAAATATAGACCCATGTAAGATCGCACCCTCTAATGAATTAAAACAACGAATATTAAATATATACAAATTAATAATTATTTCAGGATTAAGAAGATAAGCACTATTCATAATAATCTTAGGGTGTGAATTAATTTATATAGTCAGTATAAAATTAGTTACTCTAAATGTCACGTTCAATACAACAAAGTGTACTGGCACAGAGAGTCAGAACAATAGACGACGCTATTATTTGTTTCCCATAACCAAGACAGGCCTATTAAAACTCCGTGCCACAGTCGTACCGATGGTATGTTCATTTTCATCTGAACTATGAACATAAAACTTATATTCTGCAAGAACCTAAAATCTAATTTTCTCTGTCCAAGCCATACTCTACACACTAGATTAAATACTATACAGAATATTGGACATCTATGTATAGCATAGAAATGATATATATACATTGCTCCCAAAGATTCTTATAAAATGAGAATTCATCCCAAGCAATTTGTCCTACCTTGAGACTTGTGATTCCTTCGCCGGTGTCAAACTAAAAGTCCAAGTTATCGAAATCATAATGCTAGTGATGAACCCATGGTACCCAACAATATCCGTAAATCATTTCAAAACACCAGGGACACGCCCAGGGTGGATAAACCAATTTTTTAACACCGAGAACATGCCCAGGGTGTATAAGGAGAATTCATCCCAAAACATTTTTGAAAATAGCAACCAAGGACGCCTTAGACTTAGAATCAAGAACGGCAATCTCAACACAGCCCATCCCAACAACGGTTTGCACAGATGAACTCCAATATCCCAGAATTCAAGTGAAGATGCTCATAATGAGTACTATCGATCTCAAGTGCAACAATTTATAACATGCCATCAACTAGCATGACATTATTAATTTACAACGCGCAAAGCATTAGGTACAAGTATGTGAAACACAGGCTACAATTCTCAAGATATGATTCAACATAATAGTATGAGTTCTAAATCATCATGCATTCACTTAAAACACTAATCAACTAATTCAAATCAAGCATCATACAAAAACTCGGATCTCATAGTGAAGGGTACTCAAACATATACTTAACAAATTTTAAGGCCAAAAGTCAAGTATTAAATTAAAAGGGCCGACAAGATTTTTTGGAATCAAGATTTGGAATCACGCTATGATTTTTATATACCATTTATATAAAAATATTTTCTACAACTCTCATATTTAACACCAAGGCCAAATCCTTAGGCAAATGAGTGAACAATTCATCTTAAGAAAAAACGGTTCAACACTTTTCTCAAGATTTTACAAAAAACATGCTTCTGTTGGTCTCAGTTTTGGGGTATTATTTCAAGTCCAAATAAGCTCATTTTTTTATTATGTTATAATTCAACAAGTCTCCTATAAGTTTCATGTTTAGAGCTAAGGGTAGTTGTTTGAAACAAGTTAGACGTTTTTGCCATTTTAAAAAGTAGGTTCTGTCAGCCGCCAAAACTCAGCAGATCCTATTTTGGACAGAGGGTTTAAAATGATTTTGGGGTATTATCCTGAGGCTTTAAGCTCTGCTTTCTAGGCAAAAAATATTTCAATATGTTAGCTACAATATTCATGTAGACCACGTTTGGAATAGGTCATCAAAAAAAGGAGTTTTGAGCTATATAAATATATGTAACAGAATGTTCCTTGGGGGCTGAAACTCAATAGAGACTTTAAAAGGGGTGTTTACCTATCAAAACTTAATATTTTGTTCTCATTTTTGATGCGTAGATAGATATACATGTTATCTATAATTTTTATTTTTTGGCCAAAGTTCGGATCTCATTTTAAACTAGGGTTTCCAAGTCGGTAGTATTGACTGGTCGAAAAATGACACACTTTGGTAAAACTAAAATATCTTGAGTTCTAGTTATGTAAATAGTTGAAACCAATTTTGGATGAAAGATAACACAAAATGATAAATCTGGACATAAAGAACATGCTTAGATCAATTTTGTACATTGAGTCATGACATTTCAAATCTCATGGAAGAAACATCAAAGTTCTCAAAAATTAAGCCTCTTAGGGTTCAAGTCTTCTACTTATGTCATCTCAAGTTTTTGTTTCATTTCTTTGTATTCTTGTATTTTAAACTTTAATATCAAGACTCCAGCACACTTAGAGGTCATCAAACTCAAAGATAACAACACACAACAACATCTCATATCATTCATAAACATAGCAGCCCTTAATTTCCAACTACGACGCCTTTTCGGTTTGATTTCGATTCTTGGTTCTTGGAGTGTTTAAAGGGATGTGTTAGGGGATATTTTGAGGGATCTTAGACACAAGGTTTAGAGATTTTACTTACTTACTTGAAGACTCAAGGGATGGTGTTATGAAAAAACTTAGCTTTAAAACAAAACACCTCTTGATTCTTTGCTCCCTTCTTCCTTCTTTCTTTTCTTTCTTCTCTCAGCTCACTCAAACTCCTCAAGAATACTTTAGATCTGTTTTTTCCCCTCTCTTGCACGAAATATGAAGGTGAGGGAGTGGTGTTTGGCGTGGTTTATATAGGCAAAGGCTATGGGACAAAGGGGAGACAAAAAAATTAATTAAGGTTCCTTTTTTTCTCCTTTCTCCTTACACATCACATGGGTTAAATTGATATGAGTTGACATGGTGATGGTTTTGAGGGAACAAAATTAGATTTGGGGAAGCTAAATACATCTAGGGGCTGTTTGGGGGAAAAAAAACCGAACCCCACATCAATCAAGGGGTTGCATTGGTTTGCGTGCCCTTTCGTGCAAGAAAATGCATTAAAAGTTAATTTGATGTGTCTTTTTCTATTGAGACCTATTATTTTAGTATGTTTATAATAAATATATTATCTTCATGTATTATCATAGTTTCCATAGAAATTGATTAAATAGATATAGTCTTTTAAGTTAAATTAAGTTATTTTGACAATATATGACTTTTTGACTTATTTTGTTGTGTATGAATTTTAATAATGATTTATTTGCTTTTTTTGACCTATAACACTATATTATTATGTATATACTTGTTCAACAAGTATTGAATTATCATAATACTTAATTTAATATATTTCTCATCATTTAAGCTAAAAAGAAAGAAAAAAGTCACTTTTTTGGCACACTTCCCAAGGTGGTCGATCACTAAGGGGTATTTTTGTTATTTTTGATGTTATTTTTTCCTTTGCTACTTAATTGTACTTAAATAAATTCTTGATTTAAGGTGTCCATGTGTTAAAATTTGAGTTTTTAAGACTTTTTGCTATATTAGGGGCAAAACGATCATTTTACCCTATTTATGAGAATTTTTTGTTTTTAATTCATTATTTCATGATATTTACTTCATTTAAAATGTTAGGAGATTTTTCAGGTGTTAAGGTTTTGTTGCCTGAGTTTTGGACCTTGTTGGGGTTTCTGGGCCGAACTTAAGATTTTCGATTCGAGTTAGGGTTCTGAACTTCTTCTGTATTTTATGGTCTCGTGGACTATCCATCACTAATACTAGGGTCCGAGCAGGAACTTTACATGGATCATTATCAACCGGGTTGTTACAACTAAGGTCTGTATAGGGTCGTTACATAAAGTGCTAAGAAGATCACCACGCTTCCGTCACGCTTCCTGTACACACATGACTCATCTGGACTTTTATCAAAATTATAAGATTTAATGGCTTAATCAAACCGAGTGTTCTAAGACCTTGATGCCTGCTGAAGTCCATAAATGGACCTCTTAAGATTACACAACATGTGTTCCTGACCCTTTGCAATGAATCCATCTGGTTGTATCATATAGATACACTCATTAAGACTTCTATTAAGAAAAGTTATCTTGACATTCATTTGCCAGATTTTGTAATTGAAATGAACAGCAATGAATAAGAGAATTTGGATAGACTTAAGTATGGCTACCGATGAAAAGGTTTCCTCATAATCGATCTCTTCTTTCTGAGTGAATCATTTAGCAACAGGCCTAACTTTGAAGGTTTCAACCTTCCTGTCTGCTCCTCTCTTCCTCTTATGGATCCACTTACATCCAATGGATTTTATCCCTTTAGGTGGTTCTACAAGTTCTCAGACCTGATTGGAATACATAAATTTCATCTCTGAATTCAAAGTCCTTTGCCAAAGATTTTCATCTTTGTCTTGAAGTGCTTCATTGTAATTATAGGGATCGGTATATAGTTCTTTCAAAAAACTCTCCCAAGAACATATACCGGTCAGGTTGATGAATAACCCTCCCACTACGATGAGACACTACCTCTGTCTGTGTACTAGTAGTAACACGCTGTGCAGAATCTGAACCCTATGCATCAGCACCCTGCTCTTGATTTGCACATGTCCCGATAGTCCTCCTACTAAGACAAGGTAATGGAATATCAGTGACTTGTTCTTTCGCTCTATTGGTATTTCCTCTCAGTCCTTCTAAAAAAATGTTTCTTTTGGGCCTATGATCCATAATATAATTCTCTTTCAAGAATCGGGCATTGATGCTAATAATGACCTTCTGATTCTTAGGATTATAAAATAGACCACCATTTATTCCCTTGGAATACCCCACAAAGAAACAGACTTTTGTCCTCGGTTCCAACTTACCCGCGTTTTCTTTTAGCACATGTGCTGGACACCCCTAAATTCGAATGCGTTTCAGACTAAGCTTACGTCTGGTCCACAATTCTATGGGATTAGAAGGTACTACTTAGAAGGTACCAAGTTCAGAATGTAAGCTGCTGTCTCTAAAGTGAGTCCCCAAAACGAATCGGATAAATCTGAATAACTCATCATAGACCTTACCATCTTTATAAGAGTCATATTCCTTCTTTTTGTTACACCATTCTGCTATGGAGTGCCAGGGAGTGCCAAGTGCAGTCAACTGGGATGTAATCCCCTCTAATGACAAGTAGTCCTTAAACTCTCCAAGTAGGTATTTTCCACCACGGTCGGATCGTAGTGATTTGATACTTTTGCCCAAACACTTCTCTGCCTCCACCTTGAACTCTTTGAATTTCTCAAAACCTTTAAACTTACGGTGCATCAGGTAAATGTATCCATACCTTAAGTAGTCATTAATGAAACTAACGAAGTACTCAAAATCACCTCTAGCTCCGATTGTCATAGGACCACACACATCAAAATGAACCAGCTCCAACAGTTCTTTAGCTTTATAACCTTTGGCCGAAAAGGGCCTCTTGGTCATTTTACCCTCTAAGCAAGATTCACAGACTATAAGTGCCTCCACTTTCAATGAACTCAAAGGTCCATTTGTTACCAATCTGTTTATCCTTTTTAGATTAGTATGACTTAAGCGTAAGTGCCAAAGAAACGTTTGGTTCATTAAAGAAGGAAATTTTCTTTTATATGGTAAATTAGATGTGTTATTCAATTCAGTTAGTTGCAGTGTATGAGAGATAGGAGTAACAACATAAAGATCATCCACTAATGTACCAAACAGATAACCCATTTATTATCCTTAATAACCACAGAGTTATTAAAATAAACTAAATATCTGTCTTTAACCAATCTAGAAACGAAAACTA
>JAULJZ010211533.1:0-18623 GCA_032270985.1 Heliamphora pulchella | reverse complement strand
TATCAAGTCATAGATAAACTAAAATTTATAGTGTCAGCGGGAGGGTTTCTAATGCAGTTATTCACTCATTTTTTATTATCACTTTCTCCCTTTAAGGACTTCATTTCCACCAAGTGCCGAATTGATTTCTTGTGGTTTGTTTTGCTTGGTTTGATTTTTAGATTTATCTCCTCAATCCACCAAACTACTGAGATGAGTTGAGATACTTCTATCTCTGGCTCACAAAATAGGTTCACAATCTTGTTCTTTAAAATGGAGATTTTTGGATAGCTCAGCTCCATCTATTCTTAGGGGATCGGGGGCTTTTAAGGTTGAGCATCTTCTCTAAGGTAAGTGATTAAGGAGGGAGCTTGGAAAACATTCTAGAGATGATTGAAGTAAAGGGGGTTAGGGGTTTTTCGAGAAAAGGGCTGATGCTTCTTGGAGGTGTGAGGGGAGAGAGAAGGGAAAGCCTCTGTGTTTTCAAGGGAGGGAGCGAACAACCCTAATTGTTGTGGGTTCTTAAATGTTTGGCTTATTGTTGTGTCCTTACTAGATTTGGGCATGTTTGAATGTCTAATGGATCAACTAATTCTTTTCCCCAGTTTAAGGACCTCCTCTATTTGAAAATGGAACCTTGACCCTGATTAAAGGGTTAGTTTCTTGATGGGCCTTGTCCTCTGTTTAGCCTCTTGGGCTTGAGTAAACTGTCTTTGTGAGTCCCTGACCCGTTTTTTTTCGACATTTTTCGATGCGCATTTCGTGTTTATGTGATAGCATGTTTTTATATGCTTTTAATGCATTATCAGGGTTAGATATGTATGCGGGGCAGGTTTCTGGGGCCGTAGGGTGTTGCGGTGCGAATTTTGAAAAATTTCAAAAAAAGATATTTTGGAGGCCTATAAATATCTTGAGTTATATATTTTCAAAATTCCTCCACTAAATTTTTCCAATTTTCTCTTTGCCTTCTCTCTAACTTCTCGGGGGCATGGGGCTCGATTTTTGACAATCCAACAGCAAATCCTTGCTTTTGGCACGGTGGGCTACGCGTTCATCCAGACAGAATTCCATTTAGGCGAAGCTCAATTTTGGACAAAGTTCGAGGTATCGAGTTTTTAACTCACAGAGGTAGGATCCTAGACTCTCATGTCTTATAAGGGTGCTATGTGTAATCGTGTGTGTTTTTACCGATTAGATTGCTTTAGATCTGATTTTATGTTCAAGTTGGGTTTTGGGTATAAAACCTATTTTTTGTCGATTTCGGTGGATGAAATTGGGTGTCGGGTGTTTCTTTTGTGGTTTTGGTGTTAAGCTTGGGTGTGTGTATGTTCGAGGGTGTTGGATGGGAGTTTTGAGGCATTGATTCGAGGTTTTGGAGGTTAAAGCCGTAGCTTAAAACGGTTCTCGTGGAAGGTCAGTCGACTTGACCTAGGAGCTCAGTCGACTCGATCTTGA
Source organism: Heliamphora pulchella (assembly GCA_032270985.1). Classification (NCBI taxonomy): domain Eukaryota; kingdom Viridiplantae; phylum Streptophyta; class Magnoliopsida; order Ericales; family Sarraceniaceae; genus Heliamphora; species Heliamphora pulchella. The sequence continues at coordinate 17,189 of JAULJZ010211533.1, read as the reverse complement.
GTTTGGGAGGTCAGTCGACTAGACTTGGGAGGTCAGTCGACTGAAATGTTTCTGGTTTTGGTTTTTGGCTTTCCCGAGAGTTTTCAGTAGACTGGGAGTTGAGGACCAGTCGACCAAGGTGCTGGGTTGTGTGTTTGTGGTTCGGTAGTTGGGTTTCGGGGTTTGGTTGATCGTGTTGTGGTTTTAGGGTCACGTAGTGGCCTCGAGTGTTTGTTTAGATGCCGTCCTTAGGTGACGTGCATGGTTAGACGTGGGTGTTGGGGCACGGTTAGGTGCGTGTTGTTTATTCACCGTTGGGTTTGTGTTGGGCGCGAATGGGCGTCGTGGGTTGTGATAGCCGTGTTGGGCGTGTTTGGGCCCATGGTCCTTTCTGGAAAAGGGTGTTGGTTTGTGAGAATTGGGTTTTATGAGTTGAGTGTTGGCCTTTGAGTTAGGCATCGTTTTGTGGGTTATTTGTTATCCATGTAAGTGGATGTCGATTATGTAATGGGTGGCGTCATGATGTGAAGGTTATATGTGACTTTGTGCATTTATAATTCTCACTTTATTTATGCTTGATGTAAGATGGAAATGTGGTCTTACGTGGTATTGGTATGAATGTTAGCCCTGGCTAACGATGGACGAAAACGTGGTTCGATATATGTTAACCCTGGTTAGAGAAATGTTAGATGGGGTAGTGGTCCTTCAGTGAAAGCCCGAGAAATGTTAGATGGGGTAGTGGTTCTTCGGTGAAAGCCCGATAAATGTTAGATGGGGCGGTGAAAGCCCGAGAAATGTTAGATGGGGTAGTGGTCCTTCGGTGAAAGCTCGAGAAATGTTAGTTAGGATGGTGGTCCTTTAGTGAAAGCCCAAGAAGATCCTTGTGTTGTGTGTGTGCATGTGAGTATTTGAAGGATGGGAACGTGGTCTTGACGATGCAAGGTTTGTGGGTGCTTAGTGCCCTCGGCTTGTGAACCCGTAAACTAAGTCGGTTGCCTCCGTGAATGGTGTTGTTTACATTATCGTGACTCCGTATAGAAGTTTTCATTACCGAGCAGGCCTTAAGTAGTGACTAGGGTAATGGGTAAGAGTCTATAGTTGTTACCTTTCTCTGTATTTTTACTTCTTTCCCTTAACTGTGACATGATATCTATTAGGATGATATGCATAGTTTCAAGGATGGAAACGTGATCCTAAAGACAATGCGTGTTAATCTGAAGGACGAAAACGAGGTCCTAAAGAGATATGTGTAGGGTGTGTTGGGCGTAGTGCATGGATTGCATGAGTTAGCTTATCGGGTGTAAGACCTTGAAACGTTTCATTTTGATATATATGCATATTCGGTGCTTTTTGACGCATGTTTAGAATTTTTGCTTCTTCCTGTTTTTAAGCATTTTGATGTATGATCAAGTTTATCTGAGCATGCGGGGTTGGTCCCGGGGGCTACGGGGGAGTTACGATGTGAATTTCAAAAATTCAAAAAAAAAAGATATTTTGGAGGTCTATAAATATCTGGAGTCAGATATTTTCAAAAGATATTTTCAAAATTAACTCCTAAGTTTCCTCTAATTTTTTTTCTGCCTTCTCTCTAACTTCTTAGGGGCCTGGGATTTGGTTTTGGACAGACCAACAGTTGATCCTTATTATAGACATTGTGCTCTACGTTTTCATCCGATCAAAATTTCATTTTGACGACGCTTGATTTTGCACGTGGATCGAAGCATCGAGTTCTTGACTCACCGAGGTAGGATTCTAGACTTTAAAGTTGTTAGAGGGTGTCGTATGAATGAAAACGGTGTTGGATGTTTTGTTTGAAGCCTTTGGTGATAGGCTTGAGAGTGTGTGAGTTCATGGGTATGAGATGGAAGCTTCGAGGCTTCATCTTGGGTTCAAAATGGCAAAATCGTAGGTGAAAAACATTTTTTGGGCTGGATCATGGTTTTGTGGGGTCAGTCGACTGAACCCATGTGGTCAGTCGACTGAACAGTGTTATTGGGCATTTTGGCGTGGATTCCAGTGTGTTTTTCAGTCAACTAGAGGGTGGGTCCAGTCGACTGAACCTGGGCTGTTGAAGGTGCATCTTTGCAAATAATGTTTTTGCAGGTTTGGAGCTAACCTGTGGGGTTGAGGCTCAACTTTTAAAATATTTTGTTGAAAACCATGCATTTTTCATGCATCGATCTCCATGGTAGATGGATTGGATCTTCTTATACATATGTTATATAGTTTTGAACTCATGTTTTTACATGTTTCGTTTTGTTCTCCATGTGGATGGATGGATCTTGATCTCCATGTTGATGGATCGGATCTATTTATACATGTTTAATGTATAACTGTGAATAAGGCTTGGTTTTGATAAATGATTCTCTAGATGTAACGGTATAGCGGGTATTTGCTACGAGTTGCCCTTGGTGAAAGTCCAGAAACGTGCGCAGAGTAGGTACCTTGGTCCTTTGGGTTAATCCCCATAAACTAGGTGGTTGGGTGCTTTGTTCCCTCAAGTTGTTGAACCTGTAAGCTAAGCTTTTACGTTGTGGTGGCTTCGTGTAGAACTTGCATTTACCTAACCGGTCCTACGATGTGTAGGGATTGGGTAAAGGAGCAGGAGTCTATAGTTGCTACATCTGTCCCCTTGTGACGGAGTCGGTACATAGGATTTCATTTCATCTTTCCTCCTCGACTGTATGACCTGAGTGGAGCAAACTATTTTTATCTTCTTTTCCTCGGTTGTGTGATACGAGTGGAAAATAACGTTTTGACTACAGTTTTCTTTAACTGTTTCTTGCGTTAGTTCTAATGCTTGGTTTTACTTGTGGTTGAGTTAGTTCCCACCATATGATTGCATATCCTTCTTTATAGCTTTATAGTCTGTTTCTATTGGGCTTCGACTCACGGGTGGGATTTTCTGTACAAAACCATTTTCAGGTGATGATATGGAGCATGATCTTGAGTAGATTTTGTGGTGCCCGTCGTGACGGATGACGAAAGACTTTTATAGTTTTCCTTTTTGGTATGCCTATTCCTAAAGGCAGGTTTTGTATGCCATAAGGAGATATATTGTATGCATGTTAAAACTATATGTTTACTGTTTATGAGAGATGCATATTGGGTTTTTATTTGATTTCAGCGAGTGGATTTGAATGTGTGAAAAACTATTTTCATAAAACTGGTGTTTTGGTAGATTTTCACGTGACCCTGGGTTTTGGGGCATGACAACTTGGTATTAGAGCTTTGGGTTCAAATACCTAAGAGCCATGGGAAGAGGGTTTATCACCTGGTGAGGTTGATTACTGATGCTTGCTTACATGGGTATAAATGTTTTATGACATGCTGATAGCTTGATAAGCAAGATAGTTGGTGTATTTATAAGTATGGAGGTTGGGTCTAGGGATGGATTAGTCTCGCCTTCGGGCGTTTGGATTAACAAATTTGGGAACCAAGTTAGAGACGCGTTTGGCCGACGTGTTTTCTAGCAAGGAATCCGAATAGGTTATCCAAATTAACGCGTCTGTCTTGTTGATTCTCCTCGGTATGTGAGATGTGTTGCGTCACCTTAAGTGGTTATGTGTTAACCTGCTTATGTGTTTATGTTACGCAGTAGCATGTTGCATAAAAGCTTATCTCGTTATCTGCTTTATATATAATTGTGTCCACGCGGGGAGTGCGGGGATGGGGTCGTGGCCGAGGTCGTGCTTATGTTCAAGTTCCAAAGGAGGGAGACGTTCATGCCCCACAGGAACAGGTGGGCGGTGCTGATGTCATGTAAGAGATGCTTGCCACTATGAGAGCTATAGCTGAGGCATCCAGGGGCTGGAGTGAGGGCTCCTGAGCCAAGAGCCTCTGTGGCTATGAGGGAATTTTGGCAGTTGGATCCTCTGACCTTTTCTGGCAGCCGAACCCCAAGGTTGCTACTGAGTGGTTGGAAGTGACCATGGCTATCTTCGATACTCTGGATATCGAGGAGGATACTTTGCGTTTGAAGTTGGCGGCATTCCAACTGCAGGAAGATGCTAGAGAGTGGTGGAAGTTTGCCAAGACTACGGTGGATGATACATGGGCTACTTTCACGAGAGTCTTCTTGGAGAAGTATTTCCCGAGATCTTCGAGAGATACATACCGAGAGGAGTTCCTTTCAATTGTTCAGGGGAACCTTTCTGTGGTCCAGTATGAGGCCAAGTTCGCGAATCTATCGCGGTTCGCAACTGAGATGGTATCTATAGAGGAGTTACGCACTAAAAGGTTTGAGAGGGGCCTTCGACTTGCCATCAAGGATAGAATTGCAGCTCTAGGTTTGGAAGTGTACATTGCATTGGTGGAAGTCACTATCCGGGTAGGGAATTCCCTAGCAGAGAGCCGCAGAGTTAGAGAGAGTGGGAGTTAACAAGGCAGTGGAGATGCACGTCTTCAGAGACGCGGGAGAAAGCGCCAAAGGTCGTCTGGACCTAGTTCTCATTTTGTTAGATCTTATCAGCCGTAGTCATCCACACCTGCACCTTCAATGCCTTCGACGATAGGAAGGACAGAGCAGAGAGGGATGATTTGTTATCAATACGGATAGCCGGGGCATCGTTCACTGAGTGCCCGCAGAAAGGCCAGGTCCAGAGTTCAGTGTGTGTCCAGTTATAGGCAAGAGACCCACTTATATGCTTTGGGTGTGGTCAGTTCGGGCATATTCGCAGATATTATCCCCGGGATGGGAGTGTCTAGGGTGCAACAGGAGCGCCATCTGCTCAATCGGCACAGAGACGGCAGACTCCGAAGCAACCTAGGGCACAAACGTCTAGGTTTATAGAGGGAGATACCTCGGCACAGTCTGTGAGGCAGCCGACAACTCAGGGATATGGTGGGCAGACCAGACCACCGCAGGCTAGGGCTTATGTTCTTGCTGATCACAGTACTTCCAAAGCACCAGTTGCATCTGATGCTGCAGCTACTCCAGCCATGATTAGAGGTACTCTTCTAGTCTTTAGATCATGGGCTAGTGTTCTCATCGACACGGGAGCATCACATTCTTTTATCTCATCTGCCTTTGCATCTGCATTGGGGTTACAGATAGACTTGTTGGGTAGTGCAGTGAGCGTAGAGACCCCAGTTTGTGGGAATGTGGTGTTGAGTACAGTTTGCAGATCGTGCGAGTTAGCAGTCGTCGGTCATTGTTTAGAGTTTGATTTTATCATTCTAGGTATGACTAGGTTTGATGTCATCCTAGGGATGGACTGGCTGACTACCTATCGTGCCTTTATAGATTGTGAGCGACGGAGGGTGTCGATCTGTACACCGGAGGGTGACTGCTTCTACTTTGTGGGTGATCGGGATGAGGGCTTGGTGTCTGTGCCAGGTGCCTCACGAGTTTGAGGGAACTTGGGTTTCCTCTTTTCCGCTATCAGGTTGGATGAGCTGGGTGAGGTTCGAGGGGAGCTACCCCCTGTGGTCTGTGATTACTCAGATATTTTTCCTGATGATCTGTTTAAGTTACCACCGAGCCGAGATGTGGAGTTCTCTATTGATCTTGCTCCAGGAGTAGCTTCTATCTCTATGCCATCATATCGCAGTGCACCTGCTGAGTTACAAGAACTCAAGGTGCAGTTGCAGGAGTTGCTTGACATGGGGTTTGTACGGCCGAGTATGTCACCGTGGGGAGCACCAGCTTTGTTCGCGAAGAAGAAGGATGGGTCTTTGAGACTATGCATAGATTACAGGAAGTTGAATCAGGAGACGGTTAAGAACAAGTACCCTATGCCTAGGATTGATGATCTGTTTGATCAGCTGAGAGGATCGCACTGCTTTTCGAAGATTGACTTGAGGTCAAGGTATCACCAGCTGAGGATTAGGGACGAGGACATAGCGAAGACCGCCTTTCGAACTCGTTATGGTTACTACAAGTTTCTGGTCATGCTGTTCATTTTGACGAACGCCCCTGCAACTTTTATGGGTTTGACGAACCGTATCTTTCACCCTTGCCTGGATAGTTTTGTAGTGGTATTCGTAGATGACATTTTGATCTATTCACTCATGAGAGAGATGCATGAGGAGCATGTGTATGTTGTTTTACAGCTTCTGAGAGAACATTGCTTGTATACAAAGTGCGAGAAGTGCGAGTTCTGAATGTCAGAGATGAGATTCCTTGGACACGTAGTGTCGAAGGATGGGATATCAGTGGACTCGTCGAAGACTGATGCTGTGATGAACTGGCAGCGACCGAAGAACGTCTTTGAAATCCACAGTTTCCTGGGTTTGGCAGGTTATTATCGGTGGTTCGTCAAGGACTTTTCCAGGTTGGTAGCACCGATGACGCGCCTGACGCGGAAGAGAGTTGTGTTCGTGTGGAGCGAGTCCGGTGAGTCAGCTTTCCAAGTGCTAAAGCGGAGATTGACCAGTGCGCCAGTGTTGATTATTCGAGAGTGAGGTATGGGGTATACAGTGTATTGTGACTCATCACATGATGGTTTGGGCTGCGTTTTGATGTAGGGAGGCAAGGTTATGGCCTATGGTTCTCGACAGTTGAACACACATGAGAAGAACTACCCGACGCATGATCTGGAGTTGGCAGCCGTGGTCTTCACCTTGAAGACATGGCAGAATTATCTATATGGTGAACACTGTGAGGTTTTCTCTGATCACAAGAGCCTAAAATACTTGTTTTTGGAAAAAGACTTGAATCTTCGCCAATGACAATGGATGGAGTTTTTGGGAGACTACGACTTTGATTTGTAGTACCATATTGGAAAGGCAAATGTCGTAGTTGACGCGCTCAGTAGAGGATCTCATGGTTCGTTAGTTTTTGTGGCTATACAAGAATGGGATATGCTTAGGGATGTTGGGGAGTTTGACCTGTGTCTCGGAGAGACAGTGGCAGGTGCGACCTTATATTCAGTGGATTCACAGCCCGTATTGGTTGCACGTGTGTTAGAGGCTCAGCGAACCGATCAAGAGGCTCAGATGATACGGGACCACATTGCTAGTAGGAAAGACATAGCAGGATGGACGGTGGGTTCAGATAAGAGTTTGAGGTTGACAGGGCGGCTGTTTGTGCCAAAGTCGTGCCGTGTGGAGGTGCTACATGATTTTCATCATTCACGTCTTGCAGTGCATCTGGGAGGCACAAAGAAGTATCATGATTTGCGCCGTCAGTTTTGGTGGATCGGGATGAAGAGGGACGTTATCCGATTTGTTTCTCGATGCCTTACTTGTTAGCAAGTAAAGGTGGAACACCAGAGACCGGGAGGATTGTTGCAGCCTTTGCCCATATCAGAGTGGAAGTGGGAGAATATCACGATGGATTTTGTATCGGGACTTCCTCGATCGCCGACGGGACATAATGCTGTTTGGGTTGTGGTTGATAGGTTGACGAAGTCGAAACATTTTCTTCCCATTCGAGTGCAGGATTCGGTGGACAGATTAGGTTGGTTGTATGTTCGGGAGATAGTCCGACTACACGGAGTATCGGTGACTATTATTTCTGATCGAGACCTGCGCTTTACATTGCGCTTTTGGCAGAGTCTTTAGATGGCTTTCGGAACTAGCTTGACCTTTAGCACAGCTTTCCACCGATAGACCGACGACCAGTCTGAGAGAACCATCCAAATTTTGGAGGACATGTTGAGGGCTTATGTGCTTAATTTTTGGGGTTCTTGGGAGGATCATCTATCATTGGCAGAGTTTGCATACAACAACAGCTATCAGTCCAATATTGGGATGGCACTGTATGAGGCTCTATATGGAAGGCCGTATAGATCGCCGGTGTGTTGGACAGAGGTGGATGAGACCACTATTTTGGGACCTGACTTAGTACAGGAGATGACGGAGCATATTGTCGTGATTCATCAGCGTCTGGTGACAGCTCAGAGCCACCAGAAGAGTTATGCGGATCAGAGGAGGAGACCATTAGAGATTGCAGTGGGAAATCACGTGTTTTTGAAGGTCTCGCCACGTAGAGGGTTGATGAGATTTGGTCGTCGCGGGAAGCTATCACTGTGCTTTATTGGACTATTCGAGATCCTAGAACAGATTGGCGTGGTAGTGTACCGCCTGGCTTTGCCGCATCAGTTAGCATCTCTGCACAACGACTTTCACGTTTCGATGCTTCGAAAGTACGAGCCTAATCCTTCACACGTGTTAGATTGGGCTGAGTTGCGAGTTGATGAGGATATCACGTATGAGGAACGTCCTGTGAGAATTCTTTATACGAATGAACAAGTGTTACGGGGGAGAACAATTGCTTATGTCAAAGTTCAGCGGCTTCATCACGGGAATGAAGATGCGACTTGGGAGCTTGAGTCCAGGGTTCGTGCTAGATACCCGGAGTTGTTCATCTCGTGACCTTATAGTGAATTTTGGGGGCAAAATTCCTTAAAAGGGGGAGAGTTGTGAGACCCTATACCATTTTATTTTGATATATATGCATATTCGGCACTTTTCGACGCATGCTTAGAATTTTTTCTTCTTCATATTTTTAAGCGTTTTGATGCATGATCGAGTTTATATGACTATGCGGGGTTAGTCCCGGGTGTTGGGGGAGTTACGTTACGAATTTCAAAAATTTAAAAAAAAAAGATAATTTGGAGGCTTATAAATATCTGGAGTTAGATATTTTCAAAAGATATTTTCAAAACATAATTCCTAAGTTTTCTCCATTTTTCTCTCTTCCATCTCTCTAACTTCTCGGGGGCCTGGGGTTTGGTTTTTGAAGGATCAACAGCCGATCCTTGTTACGTCTTCATCCGGTCAGAATTTCATTCCGACGATGCTCGATTTTGCACGTGGATTGAGGCGTCAAGTTATTGAATCACCGAGGTAAGATTCTAGACATTAAAGTTGTTAGAGGGTGTCGTATGTAATCTTATGCATCTTTACCGTTTTATATTCATGAAAAGATGTTTCATGTTTGGAAAAAGTGGGATTTTGTTTTAAAAACCTTTTTTCGTCGTTTCGATTGGATGAAAACGGTGTTGGATGTTTCGTTTGAAGCCTTAGGTGATAAGCTTGAGTGTGTGTGAGTTCAAGGGTATGAGATGGAAGCTTCGAGGCTTCATCTTGGGTTCAAAATTGCAAAACCGTAGGTGAAAAACATTTTCAGGGCTGGTTTAGTCAACTGAACCCATGGGGTCAGCCGACTGGATCATGGTTTTGTGGGTTCGGTCAACTGAACCCATGGGGTCAGTCGACTGAACCTGGGCTGCTGAGGGTGCATCTTTGAAAATCATATTTTTGCACGCTTGGAGCTAACCTGTGGGGTTGAGGCTCAACTTTTAAAATATTTTGATGAAAACCATGCATTTTTCATGCATCGATCTCCATGGTAGATGGATTGAATCTTCTTGTACATATGTTGTATAGTTTTGAACTCATGTTTTTACATGTTTTGTTTTGTTCTCCATGTTGATGGATTGGATCTATTTATACATGTTTAATGTATAATTGTGAAAAAGGCTTGGTTTTGATAGATGATTCTCTAGATGTACCGGGATAGCGGGTATTTGGCACGAGTTGCCCTAAGTGAAAGTCCTAAAACGTGCGCAAAGTAGGTACCTTGGTCTTTCGGGTTAATCCCTGTAAACTAGGTGGTTTGGTGCTTTTTTCCCTCAAGTTGTTGAACCTATAAACTAAGCTTTTACGTTGTAGTGGTTTCGTGTAGAACTTACATTTACCTAACCGATCCTACGATGTGTAGGGATTGGGTAAAGGGGCGGGAGTCTATAGTTGCTACATCTATCCCCTTGTGATGGAGTCGATATATAGGATTTCATTTCATCTTCCCTCCTTGGCTGTGTGACCCGAGTGGAGCAAACTATTTTTATCCTATTTTCCTCAATTGTGTGATACGAGTGGAAAACAACGTTTTGACTACAGTTTTCTTTAACTGTTGCTTGCGTTAGTTCTAATGCTTGGTTTTACTTATGGTTGACTTAGCTCCCACCACATGATTGCATATCCTATTTTATAGCTTTATATTCTGTTTCTATTGGGTTTCAGCTCAAGGGTGGAATTTTCTGTACAAAATCATTTTCAGGTGATGATATGGAGCATGATCTTAGTAGATTTTGTGGTGCCCGTAGTGACGGATGATGGAAGACTTTTATAGTTTTCCTTTTTGGTATGCCTATTCCTAAAGGCAGGTTTTGTACGCCATAAGACAATATACTATATGCATGTTGAAACTGTATGTTTACTGTTTGGGAGAGATGCATATTGGGTTTTTATTTGATTTCAACAGGTGGATTTGAATGTATGAAAACCTATTTTCATAAAACTGGTATTTTGGTGGATTTTCACGTGACCTTGGTTTTTGGGGCGTGACATCGGGGCTTGTGAAAGTCGGCTTAAATATATATTCATGTGTTGCATATATATATCTGTTATCGTTGGGGCTCGTGCGAGCCGTGTTTTCAAACTGTTTGAAGGCTTGAAAGAGAGTCGAAAACTACACCGCATTTTTCTAGCATGTTTAGCTTATTATGAATGCTTATCTAGTTTCTGCTAAGCTTTGGCTCACGGTGCGAGATTTGAAATATTTTTCAGGTACCGGTCACACAAGTTGATCCGGGGTTGCTGGAGGTGTGGAAGAGCTATTGTCTTTTTTTTTTTGCTAGTTTTGAACATGTATACTGTAACATGTTTTCTGGCGTTGGCGCCATGTAATTTAAGCCGTTTGGCGATTATGTAAAATGCATGAATGTTTTATATTGAGAGTATATTCTCGGGTTGGGTGCTATCTTGGTTGTTTATGGGTGTTTCACGTGACCCGGAGTTTAAGGCGTAACAGTCTTCCACTCTTAGCCTTCCTAGAAACCACCATCCATGGGCCACTCTTAGCCGTTTCACTTGAACCCTTTTGATTCTGAGAAGGAAAAACTATTTTGAGGCTCATGTTAGTCGGATTGTTCATATTATTTGTGTTAGCATGTTGTGCTTTTAATTCATGCTAGTATATTTTCTATTGAGTTTCGGCTCACGTTGTTGGATTTAAAAACAAATTTCAGTTGATTGTGATCACATGGGATGATCTAGAGGAGCCAGAGGAGGCGAAAGATTTTTCCTAGTTTTTCTTTTTGTTGTGGGATTATGTATTGATGTATATGTTTTGGTTTATAAAACATGTTATGTAAGTCCTTAAGGTCATGACTTCATATGTTGTTTGTATATGAGGCGTAGGATCATGTTTAGTTTGGGAGTTCTCGGTTTGAAATGTATTATTATGGTATAAAAACATTGGTATCCAAATTTTTGGGTTGAAATGAGAAGCTTCTTTATCAAATGGATGTTTTGTCCCAAATTCTTTGGTTATTTAAACCCTTATTCAAATATAAGGTTTTAAGGTGTGTTTTTGAGATTTAAAATTTTTTTTGATTTTTTGTTTGAAAATATGTCGGGTGTTTCACTGCTCGAGCGATAGAGGATCCACTCGAGTGGATAGCCGTTGAGTGGAAAAGTTCTATTTTGTCTCGAAAGGAGATTTTTGGATAAAAAAACTTTGGGTAACTATTTTGGTTTAAAATGGCGTGTTTTAAGAATTATTTTACAAATAAAAGATCTCGTTTTTGTTTTGGTTTTCATAGATTTTTTATTATTTAAAAATCGAGGGGTTACATGACCTGTTGTGCACTAGGGGTGTTTATTCAATAGACCACAAAAGCCTAAAAATTAAAACAAATGGTGCAGAACATAAAAAATAATTAAAAATGGAACAAATTTAAGTAAAATATGATTCAAACAATAAAAAATATTGTGGGACACAACAACCCACTAAAACAGTTAACTAAGCATTCCAACCATGAATAAGGTATCCCAACCTCTAAATATTCACTAGAAACGATAACATCTCAGTAGATATGCAGAATGAATTCTAAAAGGTCACTAGTAGTAGGTTTCAAGATACAACAGAATCCTCTAATGGCTATTTTTGAAACAAGTAGATTCCAAAATTCTAGGGTTTCTAAAAAAAATATTGCCTTTATTTTACCGTATTAATTTCTTTTATTTTAATTTTCTTACTTCTAAATTATATCCAACTTTATTATTAATATTATTACTATTATTATTGATTAATTATTTAGAATTTTGGAGTTTTACAAATTACTCCCAAGTATTGTGAAATTCACACCAAATAATGTGAGATTCACCAAATAATCTTGGGGTGCTCCTTGCTCCTTGCTCTTCAAGGTAACTCTAAGTTTTAATATCTACTCCCCCATAGCACAGAGGGTTGCTTCCTTGACAAGGCCATGTTCAAGGGACCTCACGGTTTTGCAGAGAGGGCTCTTTTTCGCTCGCCTCGAGTGCTAATGAGAACAATGTCATTTTTCAGTGTTTTATTCTATATGATCTTCCAAAACAGATACCACCTTTGACGGGGTCGCCATTGGGTGCCGATAAGAAGGTTCTGCTGGATAGCCCATAAATGGCGCTAAATGTACAAGAGTTGATTTGTAAAGGTGTAGAGATAGTATGAGTCGAGTCCAACCCGAACGAACCTCCGAATGGCTGGTGTAGTGATGGTGTGAGTTGAGTATAGTCCAAACGAACCTCCGAATGGCTTAGGTGACCTATACATGGTGGAAAACGTGAACTAGCTGACGTCAAGTGTCAGAAGCTACTCTGACAATCAAGTTAGCAATTTTTTTTAGAGAGAAAGTTGTAGATAATCAAATGGATAGAGTTTGGGCTAAAAAAAATGCTTTTTTCATACTAAATTCTTTGGGCTTCACCCCCTATTTATAAGGGCCGGGTAATGTACTTCTAAAACTCATGATGGGATGGTTCCATCACAGGCTTCACCCTACAAGTGATTGGGTTAGGCCTATATGGCCTGAATAGATTACGATCTCGATTTAATTGCCATTAATGCTTTTTTCTTAGCCAAGCTACCCTCATTAATGCTTAGAGTCGGCAATGCAACTGACATCATGCTGTTCTAGTCACCATGTCCGCACTAGACATGTGGTTCTACTAATTACGCCTTGCTCAACTATATATAGCCTGTCCCCTTAGTTATGGGCCTCCTGGCCTATATGTCAGGGCCTTCCTCTTAGAACTAGTTGGGCCTCGAGTAGGCTAGCCCAAGTTGGGTTCACCCCTCTACATTCGCTCCTCAGTTCGCTTCTTGCTTGGCATGATGGTGTGGCATTGGGATTTGGGGGTCATTTTGAAAAATGTTCAAAAATAAGGAATTCAAATAATATTTAGAAAAATCTTTTAACACATTAAAAACCAAATTTTGAAAATTCTTTTTTGTTAAAAATAGAGTCGCCACTTAGTTTTTGAGAAAAATTAAGAAAAACAAAATTGGCTACTGATCGGTGAAAGAGCTGAGCCTTCAACTGGTCATCAATCCCCATTGGCGACAGGGTACCAACATACACTCGGAGATGAATTCTGGGATCTCCGATTTCGTCAAATTTTATCATGTCAGGCATTTTGAACTTTTTTGACAACTTAGCATCTGGGAACAAACATAGTCCCTCCACATCTAACATGTCTTCCTCGATCCCCTTGGCTTTTCTAAGGACCTTTTCCATTCTATCAATCTTCTCAATCAGTGCAGATTCTCTAGACTGCGCAATGTTTTCCTCCTCAACTATCACTTGACGAGGGTTCCGTGGTGGTGGTGGAATAAATTCCTGTCCACCGGGGACCTGGTTGTCATCCCAAAAGTCTTCGGTATTTTTATTCGTGTCATCCGATTGTCCATTCACAATAGGGATACGAGCATGAATTGCCTGGATCTGTCCCTGACATTGCACTTGAGCTTGGGTTTGTTGCTCTATGGCTCTCTATATACCAGTAATCACCCTCATTAGGGCTACCAAATTCACCTCATTTCTCGCTATTTTAGCTGACTCATTCTACTGTTCAGATACCCTACAAAGTCTGCCCGATCCTGATCTCACCCAAACGTGTGTTGACTGTACTTTTCTCGGCCCAATGGTAAACTCACAGAGATCACCTAAATCCCAAAAGCAGAGTAACAAGTATCAGACTCTTCCTGGGCAAGCATTTTACCAACAGGTAGCAAGTATCTTGGATTCTCAAAACAGTGAATCAAAAGCAGATAAACACGGTGACTGAAATAATGCTTCTGTTGGGATCGTACCGGCGACATAATGGAATAACTTAAAAACCACAAAGACGGTTAAGAAGGGGAAACAACTAAATTCTAGAGGGCACGCTCATCTAAAATGGGAAAATAGAGCTACGTTGACTGGACTGGTTTAACCTAAAAAAATTCTAAGGAAAAACGAGCAGCATGACGGTAGAAAAATAACTCTCACGGGTATAACAAGGGTTTGAAAGAAATGAGCCTACGTCGAGGGTTTGGAGAAAACGAGCCTATGTCAAGAAAAAAAGGGGAGAACCAACGACCCAGGAAGATCCCGGAGGGTAAAGAAACCTCCCTAGAAGTATTAAAACAAAACACGGGTATGACCCCGAGAAGAAAACAACGGTAAGAAAAATCAAATGTGGTGAAAAACAAAACCCGGGTAAGAACGCGAAGGAAAAACTGGCCTAAGCAAACGATAGCAGAAAACCCGGGTCGAACCCGGAGAAAGAACTAGCCTAAACTTGATCAAAATAATCCTAACAATATACAAATAAAACATACAATAAAGAAAAACACATAATCCTACTAGGGTTAGCAACACCTAATTGGGGGCTTCTAAGTTCACTATATGCAAAAGGCCAGTTTTGGTCAATTGAAAAATGGTACCTTCTGAATAGAACCGGGTATATACCTCCTATGTAGAACATGGTCAAACAGGACGCCCGAACTCTTTTACTGCACCTATAATAGCGTACAGTCAGTAAGGCTTGCCCGCGTTTCCAATAATCTCCGAAACGGATTAGCGTTCAGGGCATCAGGTCGACCAGGCACGGGGGGTTTGAAGAGCAATGCGTATGCATGCGACAATGCAAATGAGAAATTTTATTAAGAACCAATGACATTTTCAAGTCTAGCCCTCTTATTTGATTTTATAAATCAGTCTCCAGTGGAGTCGCCAGAAAATACTGTGACATTGGGATTTGGAGATCATTTTGAAAAATGTTCAAAAGTAAGGAATTCAAAAAATATTTAGAAAAATCTTTTAACAACTTGAAAACCAAATTTTGAAAATCCTTTTTTGTTGAAAATAGAGTCGCCACTTAGTTTTTGAGAAAAACTAAGAAAAATAAAATTGGCTACTGATCTTTAAAACGTTTAACCAGAGAAAGAGGGTTTGGGGGCTAAGGTACGAATCGGGGAAGGTATTAGGCACCCCGTTCGCCCAACCGTAAGGTTGGCTTTTACTAATCATCATTGATTCTTTAATATGATTTTTCAAATGCATGCCAATAGAGAAAATGGGGGCAAAGAGAGAACATCCAAAATTAAATATGAAAAATACATAAAATATGTACATAGCACTCCAAAATACGTAAGTGTAAAAAAAAAATTCTAAGTCTTATGGTATGCAATTTCTATCTAAAGGATACATGAAATATACCCACATGCAATATTGTTTAAGCAATCTAAACTAACATGATTTGGTTAAAAGAATAAAATGCTAAAATTGTTAAAATTACCTAAACATGCATTACAAGCAAAAATAAGCTAAAGGCATGGTTTTAAAGAAAATAACCACAATATGTATGATACCAAAACAAACTAGGTAGAAAATAAACCAGGTAAAAAATAAACTAAATTAGGTAGAAAATAAACTAGGTAGAATTGAGAAAAGCATACAAAAGAAATTATTAAAAGAAAATTTGCTAACTAAAGAAAATAAAGGGTTTTATACTTAAAGAGAATTTAAAATTTCAAAGGAAAAGAAAAAAAAATGGACAAAATAAGAAGGGTAGAAAATTCTATTAAGAAGAAAATCTAATTATTTATATAAAAATAAAAATAAGAAGAATAAAAAAAACATTAAAAGATATTTTTATGATTTTGTGTTTTTTGTAGTTAATAGAAGAAAAGAAAAGAAAAATATTATAGAAGAAAAAGTTAAGCTAACAAAGGAAGATTTCACAATAAAAATAAGATTTAGTTTTTAACATTTTACATTTTAAAAGAGAATAAAAGAAAAAAAAATAAAATAAAAGAAAGAAGTGACATGAAAATGGTAATTGAGTTTTAACTATTACGAGAAAAAAAATTTATAATGCTATTTAAAAGTGAAAATTAACTTAAAAATATTTTTGTGATTTTTGAATTTAACAAAAGAAAAAAAAAACTATAGAATCAAAAGAAAAGAAAAGAGAAAATGTAACATTTAAAAGAGATTTAGACTAATAATAAAATACTAGAAAAATAAATTATACTAATATTAAAAGAAAAGAAAAACAAGATGAAAAAGAAAAAAAAATAAAAACTAGCAAAGGATAACTAAATTAATGCTTAAACTAATATTAAAAAGAAAGAAAAAAAGAAAGTGGAACATTAGCATTAATAAAATTGATGATAAAGGAAGATATAATGCTACATTAAAAAAATGCTAGAAAAATAAATTACATTTAAAAAAAAAGAAAAAAAAAGAAAGAGAAAATACAAAATGTTTGCTAGAACATTAAATTAATACTTTAAAAGAAAATGAAAAAAAAAATAGAAATAAAATGTACTAGTTAGAAATGAAACATTAAACTAAAAGATATTAACAATAATGTATATTACAAGAAAATGAAATAGGATGCTATTGAAAGTAAAGAAAAAGAAAATAAATACTATAATATTGACATAAAAAAAAGAAATAAAATAATAAAATCAAATGGGTGTAATATTGATAATTACAACCATTTTATGTAAGTGTCTTAATTATAACAATTAATAATATTAACAAGTTGTAATTGCTAGGACTATTGGCACTATTTAATGATTTGATTAAACTTAATTCAAATAAGCAAACAAATAAACAAGTAAACTAAATTAAATAAAATGCTAGTGTTGGAGCGAAAATAAAAAATTTGAACGGACGCCGTTACCGTAAAAAACGACGTGCGCGTTTTTCATGGAAAACAAAAAAATAATATTAATCTTAATAGCATAATACCTTTATGAAACTTGTCGAAAAGTTTCAAGAAGTCCCGAATACGTTGAAGACGACCTTGCAACCTTCTCACGTATGTCCCGGACGCACTACGACGATCACGGTGTGTGGGCACCGATTCCGATCGAAGACTTTTTCTCCTCTTGGTTTCTTCTCACACTTTTCTCTCCAAATGAGGCAAAATTAATTGCC
>JAULJZ010211532.1:0-42070 GCA_032270985.1 Heliamphora pulchella | reverse complement strand
CTGAAATAGTGAAAATACTCAAGGGAGATCTTGAGGAGTGGACGTAGGCTAAGATCAAGCCGAACCACTATAAATCGCTGGTGTCTGGTTCTTTATCTCTATCCCTCTTCGTTTAATATTTGCTTGATTTCACATTTGCATATATAGTTTTCTTGCAATATTAAAAAGTTTTCTGAAAAAGTTTTTAAATCACTTTTTCTGCTAAAGAAACCCAATTCACCCCCCCCCCCCTCTTGGGTTGCCTAGTTCTAACACTAACATACTCAATGTGATGGAGAAAATCGTCAACCGAGAATTCGAAAAGTTTTAGGGATGCCTTGATCTACATAGCAATGTGAATTTTAGCTTCCTCCGCCATCTATTCCCAGCTTGACGTTTCCATCTTAAACATCTGTTTGTTCCTTGCTATCCAGATAGCCCAAAGCATTGCATAGAATAAGCTCAGCCATATCTTGTGATAGAGCCCACTACCTCGACAGCTATGCCACCACAGAAAGAGACCCACCAGGTATTTGGGACATACCCAGCTATAACCCCACCAGTGGAGAACATCTGCCCATGTTCGCCAAGTGAGCGTGCATAACAGGAGAAGGTGCGAAGTGGATTCTAGCTCACCTTCACACAAAACACAAAGGTCAGTCATGGTTGTAGAGAGTATATCACGTTGAATGAGCAACTCCCTAGAGGGAATTCTATTGATCAGCCCCATCCAAGCGAAGAGTTGGGATTTAGGAGGGGCTATTGGATTCCACACCATCCTAAGGTAAGAATCTGGCTCACCCCTACTCAGAGCATGCTATTTTCGTAGAGAGCTTACGGAATATGAGCCATCCTTTCACCTTTCCAAATGAGTTTGTCACTCCTAGCTGCTTTGAGAGAGATATTTTGAAGAAGCAACATTATAGAATTGAGGCTCTCATTTTCCCAAACAAAAAATTCCTCCTAAACACCAAGTTCCAAGATGGATTAGGATGAGCATTATCATATAGATCACGCACAAAGCTATCTTTCTACTGTGAGAGAAGGAAGAGCCTAGGGAATTAGATAGCCAAAGGTTGAGTGCCCAACCATCTATCAGTCCAGAACCTCGTTATAGCTCCGTCACCTACTTTCACCTGGCAATTAGCTTGAAAAGTGACACTCAGAGATTTATCAAAAGCCCCGATCTGCAAAATTGCTTTCCAAAGAGGGGAAAGCTTAAGATTAGGGGTGTGAAGGGGGGACCAGTCCATAGTAGAGCCTCCATACTTGCTACACAGGATCTTCTTCCAAAGACTATGTTTCTCACAGCCATATCTCCACCACCATTTTAGCAAAAGTGTATCATTCCTTATCCTTTGATTGGGGACCCCTAGGCCACCAAGGTGTTTATCCATTGTAACCGTTTGCCATCCCACTAGGTGAACTTTTCTTTTATTGGCAGCGTTCCTCCAGGGGAACTGTCTTTGAAGGTTTATAAGTAGGAAAGCTACTTTTCTACTCATCCTAAATATGGAAAGGTAATAAATGGGAAGGTTAGCAAGGGATGCCTTGATCAATTGTAAATGACCTGCTTTGGATAAGAACTTCCTCTTCCAAAGTGTCAGTTTCTTCTTAATGCTATTCAACAAGGGATCCCACAGTTTGATCAATCTGGGATTAGCACCTATGGGCAGCCCCAAATATTTGAAAGGGAGATTTCCTTTTCTGCATGCTAGCTTCTCGGAAAAGAATGTCAAAATTTCCTCCTTAACTGAGACACCACATTCCTAACTTTTTTGGAAATTGATCTTTAAGCCGGAAGCTAATTCAAAGCTGCTAAGAATTCTTTTGATCCACTCCACTTCTTGAGTTTTAGGACTACAAAATAAGGTTGTGTCATCCGTGAATTGTAAGTGACTGATCTCAACCATCTCTTTACCTATTTTTGCACCTTCTATCAAACCGAGGGACTTAGCCCTTTCCATCATAAGATTCAATCCTTCTGCAGCAATATTGAAGAGGAAAGGGGAGATGGGATCACCCTACCTAAGGCCCCTACACATTTGAAACTGCCGAGATGGGGAGCCATTGATGAGGATGGATATGGAAGTAGTGGATATGCTTTCTTGCATCCACCTGCACCACCGAACTCCAAACCCCATGTGATGCAACATAGATACTAAGAACTTCCAATTAATAGTGTCATAAGCTTCCTCAAAATCAACCTTCACAATTACGCCACCCTCTTTCCTGGATTTCCAGTCATGAATCACTTCATTGGTAATGAGAATACCATCCAGTATTTGTCTGCCGCCAATAAATGCTGACTATTTTTGATCCACCACTAGACTGAGAACCTTCTTTAGTCTCCCAACAAGGACCTTTGCAAGGATTTTATAAGGTGAACTAATGAGACTGATGGGTCTAAAATCAGTTAGGGATTGAGGACACTCTACCTTGGGAATGAGGATGATAAAAGATGTGTTTATGCTCTTTAGCAGCTTGCCGTGTGAGTGAAACTCTTTGATAAACTTCATGATACTGGCTTGAGTGTTGGCCCAAACTTCTTGAAAAACTTCATATTGTAACCATCATACCCAGGGGCCTTATTACTCCTGTTGTTACAAATTGCTTTGCAAACCTTAGTTTCATCAAAGGGAGCTAGCTCCTCACTGTCAAACTGATTCAACCGCTTATCAAAATTGCCCCTAAAGGTAGGTCTGATCCAATTATCTTCCTTGTATATGTTGAGGAAATGTGAAACTGCAGCCTCTTTAATATCTTGGGGGAGGTAATGATTCGTCTATTTTGCTTAAGTTGGCCAATAAAGTTCTTTTTGGCTCTATGATTCGCCATGCAATAGAAGAAGCTAGTGTTCTTGTCCCCTAACTTTAGCTAATTGATTCTTGATTTTTGTCTCCATAGGCTCACTGCTCTTCTATATAGAATCCATAATCTACCTCTCCCTTCTTTACTTTGATTTGTTCATCATCCAATAAACCTTTCCCCTCTGCTATATCGAGCTTGTTCAAATCTGCTAATAATCCGGCTGTCTCGGCTTCAATATTACCGAACACCTTGGTATTCCACTCTTTAATCCCCTCCTTTAATCTTTTGAGTTTTTAATGCAACACAAAGCCTCCCCAACCTCCAATATTTGACTATACCCAACTTTCTTTGACTAATGTCATAAAAGAACCACACTCTAACCAGGAATTGATAAACCTAAAAGGTTTTGGGCCCCAGTCATGAGTATCATCAGAGAGGAGCAGAGGACAATGATTAGACAACTGTCTAGGGAGCCACTATTGCTGTAGATTAAATTTGTTCAGCCATTCAGTACTCAAGAGAAACCTAACTAGCCTGCTCTAGATGGGAGGGTCTTGCATGTTAGACCATGTGTATCTACGACCAATCATGGACAAGTTAATTAGATTTGCTGAGAGCATGAATTCTCTGAACTCCTGCATCCCTTTGGTAAGTCTAAAGTAGCCTGTGTGCTCCCCTGGACTTTTAATTTCATTAAAGTCCCCCCATGCACCAAGAAATATCCCACCTGCTCTCGAAGTCAACGAGTTCCTCCCAAAGCTTACCTCTTGCACCCACCTCACAAGGACCACAGACATTAGCAATGACACACTCAAAGTTGTTGTTGAGAGTGCCTTTGAGGAGGATAAAATTCTGGTTGCTAATTTTATGTTCAACTGAGAAGAAATCCTTTGCCCATATGCACAGCAGCCCACCCGATCTCCCTATGGCATTGGTGACAGCCCATTCACAGTCCTGATCACTCCATAAGCTATGAATTTTGGCTTGATCAGTACTTTCCCATTTAGTTTCTTGTATAAGTAACAGTTGAATTCCTCTGCTTTTTATGGTCTTCTTCAACATTCTTCTCTTCTCCCTCCTGCTTAACCCTCTCAAATTTCAAGACATGATCATCATTTCAACTGTGACAAGGTTACCTTTGGCTAGCTTCACAATCTTCCATGTTTATGATTCTTAAGATTTCTTGTTCATCATCCTCTTCAAACTGTAGCCCCATCAACTTGCCGGTTTCCAAGATCATTTCAGCCTCCCTTCTGATAACTTTGTTTCTATTCACAAAGTCTTGCGTAGAGAGAGACAATTGAGAGATCCTTGGGATGAATTTATAGTTTTGTTGCTTATTTTGTTTTTCCTTATGTTCAACCTCTTTTCTAAAAGACTTAATATCCAAATCCAAAAGCATTCTCTTCTTCTTTTTCCTATCCTGAATCCTCAGAGCCTTTCCTTTCGAAGAGCTGGGAATTGGGGTCAATTGAAGGCAAGAAGTATGTTGGCCTGGGGATTCGTGGGGTATTGTTTGTTGACCTTTCTCCCCTTCTGCTATAGCTACAGGGACAGGACTAGACATAGAAAGGTGTACTTTCTCTCTGGTCGCATCATCGAGAAAAACAACTACTTCACCAGGGCATTTCAAATTTAAATTTGAATTTGTTTCCAAATTCGTGCTAACTGAAGCAGAGGTTGTTTGATCAAACTGCTGCCTTTCCTTATTGGCTCCCTCTTCCACTAGACCAAACTCTAATTCGTCCACCTGACTTAGGAGTGCCACCTCATCCATCTCTCTCAATGCCTGACCATCATTGCTGCAAACTGGAAGCTCTTAAAGGTGTTCTTTGTCTATAGTTCCATCTTTTCCCAGGCTCATCTCATCACTATACATGTGTTCACCTCTTTCTATCTCTGAGATTTTAACTAGTTCTAAGTCCGAGGACTGTACCTCATCTTTCGGCCCTTTTGCTAAACACTTAGCTCTGGACTTTGGCTCTTCACCTTTGAGTACCAGCTGTTGGTAGCTTTCTTCACTGCATTTAATAGGGTAAAGGAATCTCCCCACTTTGATCCTGTATCCTTGATTGATGGGGGTTTCCTTCGTGGTTAAGATCAACACTCCACCATATTCTAACTCCATTCTCCTCCTAGTAAGCTCGTGAATGCCTAAAACCTCACCCCACCTCTCTCCTATTCTCTTGAACATATCTGAGTTCTATGCATGCAGGGGTACACCCTCAATATTGACCCACACCCTTCTAGTGAGGTTTACTTCCCTATAACTCCAAGCATAGACCACTTCAAACTAATTGGATAACCATTCCTTCGCCGTTGCCAGGAACTCATTTCGATCCTCCTCTGATGGGAATTGGAGTAGGACTTTCACTCCACCTAAAGGTTTCACCAAGATGCAAAATACTCCCTCAAATATCATAGCTTCTTGGATCCCTGCTATCTAGAAGTGCTCTTTGGCAATGCCCACTGTGCAGCATTTAGTCCATTCCTTGTCTACCTCAGCTGCTTCAATGATATCATCCACCACTGCTTCTTCATGATTGGGGATCTTGGGTCTGCTGGGTTTAATGGGAGTATGAGTATTACTGTTATAAGGCCTGAGAGATACAGATCGGGCTTCCATGACAGAGAGCCTCTTGTCTTTATACCATTACCCATTGAACCTTTGAATGGCTGTTTCTACCTCCTGATATCTCACAAAACTCACAAAGCCGAATTTGGAGTTAGTGCTAGCTCTCCTCTTTTTTGGAATGAAGACCTTAGTTGCATGCCCACATTGCTTAAATATACTGGTAACCTAGAGAGGGGCGGCATCCTCAGGAATGTTATCTATGAAGATAGTTGGTACACCTTTTGATTTGAGTCCAACACCTAGAGGTTCCTTATCTCTGCCATGTGCTGAAAAATAGTGATGTTGATACTAATTTAGAGCATACCTGCCTGTACCACTGATCCTATGGTACCTATCTGCTTTCGTCCCTTCATATTGTTGCTGTTGCAAGTTAGCTTCCCACCAGTCAACAGAGGTTGTTGCTGATGCTTGATGGTTGTACGTATGATAACCTACCTTCCTTCCATGAATACCTCTCTTTCTTCCAGGATACTTTACATATTCGCCCACATAAGCACCTCTATTTCTTCTATGATACCAGCTTCTTCTTCCTTTCATTCTTATCACCCAGTCAGTGTTCACCTTCTCACTGAGAACTTCTTGAATGAGATAAGTATCTTTCGATATTGTAGCCTCTTAGTTGAACCTCAATCCAAACAAACTCTGCCTTCTCTCTCTATAGAGCAATTCTTCAGCAGCCTCTTCTCTATGTTTACAGACTCATATAAGGCCTTGTTGAGTTTGCAGACATAGGTTGGATGAGAGGAATCAAGAAATCCAGGTGGTTGGGCTATGTACACATGTTCAGAAAGAGTCCTATGCAAAAATGCATTGGATATATCAAGCTGACGAATTGGGCAATTAAAATGTAAAGCAATGCATAAAAGAATACAAATAGTGGGTTGTTTGGTAACCAGGCTAAACGTCTCAAAGTAGTCAATACCCTCTTCTTGTAAGTAGCCTTTAGCTA
The DNA here is from genome assembly GCA_032270985.1 of Heliamphora pulchella. NCBI lineage: Eukaryota > Viridiplantae > Streptophyta > Magnoliopsida > Ericales > Sarraceniaceae > Heliamphora > Heliamphora pulchella. The sequence continues at coordinate 35,696 of JAULJZ010211532.1, read as the reverse complement.
CCAAAGGAGCCTTATATCTAGCAATGGAACCATCGAAATTACGTTTGACTTTGAAGACCCACTTACAGCTAATTATGTTCTGATCAGGTGGAAGGGGAACTAAAGACTAAGTCTGTTGTTTATGAGCCAAGAGTTCCTCAAATATTGCTTGATGCCAATGAGGAGATTGCATAACCTGCTTGACAGTTTTGGGTTCAGTGGTAGAAAGGTCAGTTGAAGTGAGGAGACAAAGAGGAGTAGTCAGTTTGAAAATACCAGTCTTCGACCTTGTAACCATCAGATGAGTGTTAAGGGAGGAATGAGAAGGGTGAATAAGCAAAGATGGCTGCTGGAAAGGAGAATGGGGTAAGATGGGAATGGTAAGGGAAATAGCAGGTGGTGAGCTAACTAAGGGAGCTACTGAATAGGCTGAGGAAGAAAATGTTGAATGTGGAGAGGAATGAGCATGTAAAGGTGGTAGGGAAGATACTACTCTAGGAGATGAAGAATGATCAGATGATGCGGAGGAAGAAGTAGAAGAAGGCAAGACAGAAGAGGAAGTAGGGGAATTTAAGATAGGAGAGGAAGGTGTGGGTAAGAGAGGAGCAGAAGAAGAAAGAGTAGGGGAAAGCGTCCAAAAGAATTGAATAAGAGAAGGCAAAGAGGAAGAAGTGGATGAATGCGAATCAGTAGAGGAAGGCTGATGATAAGGAAATACTGATTCATGAAACAAAACATATTTGGATAAAAAAGTTTTGCGTGAGATAGGATCATAACAACTATATCCCTTGACAGAGGGATGATAGCCAAGAAAGATGCATGAAGAGGAACGAGGCTGAAGTTTATTGAGAGTGTAAGGGCGAAGCCACGGGAAACATTGACTGCCAAAAACCTTGAGAAAAGAATTTTCTGGATGCTGTTTAAACAAAAACTCAAAAGGGTTAACAAAATGCATATTAGGGCTGGGAAGTCAATTGATTAAAAAGGCAGCAGTGCATAAAGCATCCATCCAAAACTGAATGGGAAGAGAAGAATGATGAAGAAGGGTAATAGTTGTCTGAATGAGGTGACGATGTTTACGCTCGGCTACCCCATTTTAAGCCAGAGTACAGGGGCAGCTGAACTCATGTTTAATACCATGAGTCTTGAAAAAATTTTGAAAATGGGAATACATATTCACCACCTCCATCTGTGCGTAATGATTTAATAGAGGAGTCAAATTGCTTTTCAACATAAGTCTTGAATTTAAGGAATTTCGTAAAAACTTCACTCTTATAATGAAGTGGGTACAACCAAACCAACCGACTAAAATCATCAATGAAAAATACATAATACTTGTAGCCTGAAGTGGAAGGCTTGAAAGGCCCCCAAACATCACTATGAATAAGCACAAGAGGTTTATTTGTAACAGTATGAGAAGTATTAAATGGCAATTTATGAGATTTGGCTACACTACAATTTAAGCATAACCCAGATGATTTGCTGCCATTTAACACAGAAAGTTGAGAAGAGAGGTGTGTGAACTTTTGATGGGAAGGGTTCCCAAGTCTGTTGTGCCAAACATTGGTGGAAGCTCGAGCACCATAGCAGGCAACTAGAGTTTAGCTTTATTTTGATCAAGAGAAAGTTGATAAAGACCTCGACTGTGGTCGCCTTTAAGAAGTATTTGTTTAGTTGTTTTGTCCTGGATAGTAAATGTATTAGCATCAAAGATGACAATACAATTATTATCTGATGCTAACTAATGAACAGAAATTAAGTTGGAAGAAAGCTTGGAACATGTAGAACTTGATTGAGCTTAAAATTACATAGGAAAGTATGTAAAGTACTCTAACCTATATTTTGAATAGGCAATACCGAACCGTCTCCAACTGTAACTTTGTCAGTACCAGAATAAGGTTCATATAGATGAAGGTTCTCTAAATCGTTTGTGACATGATGTGTAGCAGCTGAGTCAATACACCATTGATCTTGAGTTGTGCCATCTGAAGCTATATAGTCTTTTGGTGAAAATTGTTTTGTGTTACCTTTGGAGTTCCCATCAGATGGAGTTTGATACTCAAGACTAAGTCTATGCCAGCAATTTACAACTGTATGATACATTTTTCCATAAATCTGGCATATAAGAGCTTGAACTAGAATTGAAGAATTGCTTCGATTGTAGCCCCTGGTTTCTCTTCCTCAGTTTTGAGGACCATTAGATCTATGTCAACCTTGATATTCATTTGATCTGCTTCCTGGTCCTCTCTAAAAATTTCTATTTCCTCTATAAAAATTTCTATTTTCGAACTGTGAGGATGAATTTCTGATGGTCGAAAAAGCCATTATGATATCGGTTAAAGAACTTGTTTTGGACTCAATATGAATAGGTTCAAAACACAAGAGAGAGAACAGATCCTCCATTGTTATACTCTCTTACCTAGTTCTGATGCTTGTTTTGGAAGCATCATATTCGTTTGGTAAACCATTCAATTAATGTCAGAAAGACCAAATCCTCATCAAAGACAAGCGATCCTACAAGAGCAAGATGGTCGGCTGTCTCCTTGATTTGTTGTAGATACATCTCAATCGTTTGAGACTTCTTGACTATTGCATTCAACTTACATTTCAGTTGATGCACATGAGAGTGAGAAAGTGAAGTAAATCGCTTCTCGAAGAATTTCCATACCTCAACACTGGTTCTGTAGTGAAGAACAGTTGGATAAATTGTAGGAGAGATTGTGGCTGTAATGCAACTGAGGAGATGTCCATCAATGGTCATCCAATTCACATATTCAAGATTTGAGATTTCTTTATTTTCTGAATCGCGAACAGTTGGGGATGGACAGATTGAAGATATGTGAGACCCTAACCCGTTTTAATTTTTGCGACGTTTAGGTGTGTCATTTTTTGTTTTCATATAGCATGTTTGTATGTGTTTTATGCATGCTCGGGCTTAAAAATACACGTTGGGTTGGATCCCATGGCCGTTGGGCGTTGTGGTGCGAAAATAAAATAAAAAAGATATTTTTGGGCGAGGCCTATAAATAAGATATTTTGGTGAGATATTTTCATAAAATCCTTAACTTCCTTAACTTGCTAGCTAAGTTTCCTTTCTCCACACCAAAAACTCTACCTTCTCTTTAGATTTTCTTGGGGCACGGGTTTAGTTTTTGGCGATCGAATAGCGGATCCTTACTATCTATACCGAGGGCTTCGCGTTCATCCGGACGAAATCTCGTTTCGGTGAGGCTCATTGTTTGAGGTATTGAGTTTTTGACTCAACGAGATAGGATTCTAAACTCTCATGTTTTAAAGGGGTGTTACGGGAAATCGTATGTGTTTTTATCGTTTTAAAATGCTTCAAAAGTTGTTTTACTTTTCAAAAAGTTGGGTTTTGTTCCTAAATCGATTTTGGTTGCTTTCGGTTGGATGAAATGGGTTTTTGAGGTGTTCCTTTCGGTGTTTCTTTGTAGTTTTGGACTTGTGTATGTCCGAGGGTATCAAAAGGGAGTTTGGTTGCTTCGATTTTGGGGTTAAAAAGATGTTCCCGTAGCTAGGGTTTTTTTTTGCCATGGTTCAGTCGACTAGACTGGATGATCCAGTCGACTAGATCGTTAGTGGGGCGGTTCAGTCGATGACTCGTGTTTGGAAGAATTTTTTAAAATTCTAGTAGCCTTTTTCAGTCGACTGGATGGGGGTGTTCAATCGACTGATGTCCTGTTGGGGATTGTTTTGTTGTTTTGAGAGGTCGTGTCGTGGCCTTAGGGGTTTGTTGTCGTCTTTGGGGACGACGTGCTTTTGTTAATCGTGATGTTTATACATCGTGGTGGGCGTGACGTGTTTGGGTCTTTGTTTCTTTTTCTAAATGACGGGTTTTGGAAAAGATAGTGTTTTGTGAAGACGTTTGTGAAAATTGAGTTTTTAGAAGTTTGGAGCTAGCCTTTTGGGCTGAGTTTCGTCTTATTGCTTGTTAGTCTCCCGGGTTGTTGGACGACGAGTTGTGTGGCATGTGATGTCGTTATGTGAAAGGTAGTATTTGTACGTGATTTTGTGAATTTAAAACTCTAGTGTTATTTATGCATATTGAAGCACGGATATGTGGTTCTTGTGTATATAAAACTCTGATTTTATGTGTGTGTGTGTGTGTGTGTGTGTGTGTGTGGTTAACGATGGAGGGAAATATGGTCCGATAAACGTTAACTCTAGTTAACGATGGACGAAAATGTGGTCCAATAAATGTTAATTCTGGTTAACAATGCATAAAGAGGGACGAAAATGTGGTCTTATGGTTGCATGTGTTGTGTTGTGTAGCTTGCAGGTGTTGTGGTGTGGTGTGTGAATCATCGTGGGTTTTTATAGAACTATTTATGGGGCTCGGGAGAGTCAATTCATACTTGTGTTGCATGTGAGGTTCGCGAGAGGCGATGTTTGCACGTAAAACATTGTTGTATATATGTAGTATATATCAAACTATTTTTTTAAAGCTCGTGTGAGTCGAAATATTCATACTCTTTTTGCATCAGCATGCTTACCTTTTATTACATGTTTGTTTAGTTTTTACTGAGTTTTGGCTCACGACGTGAAATTTAAAAGTATTTTTCAGGTACATACGATTACGCAGGTTGATCCGGAGGAGCCAGTTGGAGCGAAAGACCAGTAGTCTTCTTTTTATCTCTTTTGGACCATGTAATGTTTTACATGTTTTTGGTGTTGGAACCATGTACAGTAAGCATGTTGGTAATTATATTTAATACATGCATGTCTTTTATCTTTAGAGTAATACATCGGGTTGGGTGTTATTTATGGGTGTTTCGGGTGACCCAGAGCTTGAGGCGTGACAAGATCCTTCTACGAAGCTTAGTAGATTTGATGCGCGAAGTATATTTTGAAACTAATTTCTCCAAATGATATAATTCGCTGAATCCAATTTGATTGTTACAAAGGAGTTAAGGTTAGAGATCAATACTGAAAGATTGGGTGAAAGAATATTGGATGTTGTTGAAGAAGAAGAAGAAGAAGAAGCCATATCGCTAATCAGATCTGGACAATTGTAGGAGCAATTTGGAGCTCTGATACCATGTACAAATATTGAAGAAGAAAATAAGAAGAGAGAGAGAAGAGAGAAGAAAGAGCTGAAGAAGTTGTTATGCTATCCATGATTCTATTCAATTCATTTTCTTTACAGATCAGTCTTTATATATACTTGTATGACATAACTATCTATTGTAACTAACTGAGCTAATTGGGTTGTTAAGCCATTAGCTCTTCCAACTGCTGTAACGACCTCTCAATCAGTTGCACTGATGCTGGCACTGATATATTCCTAATACAAATCATCTGTTTCGGAAATATAATTAATTTTCTACACTTATTTTTAATTTACATATAACATTTTTATTATTTTTAGTTTATATTAAGTGTATACTTGGTGAGAATATTTTGAATATCTACTTTAACAATTAAAAAAATTGTTTATTATTTAAATTAATTTTATAATTAAATTATGTTTAAAGTGCCTTTAGCACGGGTAATTACTAGTGAAACATATGGAGCAAACAGGAAATTCACCATTCATTCTCGAAGAATCCCTCTTCTCAACTGTTTTCGAAGCTGAACTTTTTTTTTTTTTTTGAAAAAAAAATGGCGTGGGAAGCAATTTTGTGGGTTATCTTCTTCATCTTGAACATAGGTCTAATCGCATTTAATCTTTACCAGTTAAAATCTCTCTTTCTCTCTAACTTTGGTTTCATAGTTGAAAATCTGAACACAAATTCACTGTAGTTGTTGAAATTATGCTCAATCTGCAATTTTTACGCGTTGAATTAGTTTTTTTCTCCGAGAAAATTGTTGAAAACTAGGGCAGATCATGTGCCTATCTATTTGGAGGCTGATTATATGAACCCCTGTCATCATCTCGCATTAACATCGTGGTTTATTTGGTTTATTTTAATTTTTAGTAAAAAAATTATCTTTTTTCCAGTCAAATTATTATATTGTTGACTATTAAAATGTTTTAAAAAATTAATTTTGGATCAAAATGTAAAAAAAATCAAGAAAATGCCAAAATAAATCAATAACTTGAATTTTACTCTTTTCTTTGCCGCTCAAATATATTCTGGTTTTGGCTAATTCCATTTTTCATAATAAAAAAGAAATCGCCGATTGATTTTGATTGGAAATTATATTCTGGATTAAAGTTTTTATTGGGTTGAGTGAACGTAGATAAGTTATTGAGACTTTGTAAAAGAGACCAATAAATTAGTCATATAAAATGTAGCTTATTTATTTATTTTGGTTTTTTTTTTTAATTTTGATTACCAAATTTAATTCCATGGATCATTTTCGTAAAAGAGGTCAAAATGTATATATTTGGATGGCAAATAAAAATTAGCAGCAAGAATATATGGACCCACATATATGCCATATATAGGTATTATGGGTTTGATTATGAGAAAAAATTATAGAACCATAGAAATACTTTCTTTTTTCTGTTCAAAGTTCAACAATTTGATTATTCCTTTGCTGTCTATTTTTTTTTAAATTCTTTTAACCCATATTTTTTTATCTGATGTCATAGGTTGGCATTGTGATCACCGGTCATTCCTTTAACACCATCAAAGCATGCATTTTTAAATTCATAAATATAATTATTCGGTTTGTATTTTTTGAAATCTTTTTCTGAGTTAGTAAATATAAACTAAGATTCTGTTAAATATACATTTAGAAAAATTAAATACAATTGTTCAATTTGTGTTTTATGAAACTTTTTGGCATAAATTTTATAAAATAAAATTAAAACTATCATTGTACATGGTTTGTTTTTTTTCATGATTCTAGAAAATATAGCTGCAAAATAATTGCATTAGATAATGTGGTAAGAGGTGAATTATTTTTGAGTTTATGTTGATAGGAGTGTAAATTTTATGAAACTATTGACTATGAATTGTGTAGATAGGAAAAAAACTCACGCTTGACTACATGACTGATAATGTGTAGCTCGAACAAAATCAATGACAGTATGAGGATGAGATAAAAAGGGTCAGCTAATATGTACCTAAGTTCTAAGGCCTTTGATTTGATTGTGAAGGCTAAGTCACCCTACTTGAGTGACTAGGGTAGTGTTGCTCGAGTGACTCAGTTGGAGTTACTCGAGTGATATGGAAGCTACCGGTGTTTGCACTACCCAGCAATAAACTAATATTTGTGTCACTTAAGCTCTGAGTGACTCAATGGGACTCACTCGGGTGACATTTCCTATGTAGCTTGATTAGATGATGATTACCTCAAAAATTTGTCTCGCACAAGGACTGGCTCCACTTGTTCAAAAAGTTGAGACCATAGCTATTGGGGTCTCCGATAGCTCAACTATAATAGACACATTTGACGCTTGACTCCTATCTTTTCTATGAAGATATTCCATAGCACATACTATAAAGTATAACCCTGACTACGAATGAAGATCTTCCACAGCTCAGACTGTGAAACATAGCACAAATTCTGACAGTAGTTTTGACTACTTGACTACTTACCATGGCACAGACCATGAAGATAACACAAACTGTATTATTACCACGACACGGGTCGTAAAGACAGCACAGGTTGTGTAGCTCTAACTACCGAATTACTATGAGATAGCATAGACTATGTGGCTCAGCACTGACTGAGTTAAGGCAAACATATATAGCACAAATTATATCTACATAGATTCCTTTGAGAATCGAAAGACTATCTCAGAGACAATGAAGATAATGGCAGTACAATCCTGCACGGGACGTTGGGAGACATGTAACTTGGTGGTTAAAGAAGAAATTTGTCAAACCATGTGGACCCACCCATTTGAGTCACTCGAGTGACTCCCGAGTCACTCGACCCAAGTGGATTGGGTACTTGACCCGAATTGGTCGGGTACCCACGAGGCACCCGGTGGCCGACCTAGTTGAGTTGAAGTAGAACACTTACTGGTTGATTTTTGAGATAGAATCCTTGATTCCCTGATATCACCTTTCATGATCTAATTAAATCTTCTAGGGAGTCCTATCCTAAACCTAACAAAACTCCTCTAAGGGTTATATATAGGAGGGATAGTTGGTTTCTAAGAATAATCAGATTAATGAGTCGGATACACTGTACATACTGCCAATACTCCAAACTCAATTAGCTTTCTCCTTCACCCAGCCTGATCTCTCTCTATTCTATGTTTTCTGGCTATTTTGCATATTTTACCTCTCCATAATTATTTATTAATTCATTCTAAAAAAACCCCTACATTCTTTGGAAACTTTGCTCGGGAGGTGAATTTGTGAATGGTCAGTACTTGGAGCAAATTACACAACACCAAAAGTAGCCATGTCGGAAGGTCATTCCAATAGCAATGAGCATAACGATGCACCAGGGGCAGAACAGCAGGCGAATCCTGACAACAACCGCGATGACCTATTCCTAGACACACAACAGGCTATCCAAGATGGCCAAACCAACATTCTAAATGCAATAGCAGAACTGAAAAATTTTCTCTTTGCCACAGTAACAAGCGCCAATCGGGTAGAAGCACCAGTTGAGAGGACACCAGTAAAAGAAGTACCTGCAGAGCCATAGGTGACCTCGGTTGGTCAACAACAACCTATAAAACAACCTAGGCCCCATGCACAGGTGACCCTGCTGATGATTCAGGGTTCTATCAATCCAGATCCCTTCCTACCAAGGATGCAAGCCCAGTTTAGTACAATCGCTAATGTCCAAGCGATGTTCCAACAGGAGAGAAAGGAGAGACAGTTGGCATCCTTGCCAGATTTGGATATTCAATCACCTTATCCGCTGTACCTATTAAGGGTGCCTTACCCTGAAGGGTATACGACCCCAATGTTCATGAAGTTCAACATAATAAAGAAAAACACCAGAGGACATGTGGTAAGGTTCGTAGAGACACTAGGGTCTAATGGTGGGGACCACACAATCTTCCTGCGCGAGTTCTCCAAGTCCTTTACGGATAGGGCCGATAGTTGGTATGTCAAACTTGCACCCGGCTTAGTCATCACTTGGGAAGACATGGTTAACAAGTTCCACACTAAATTCTTCCCAAGTTTATGAGAAGGTAACAACACTCACCCTTGTGAGAGAGACACAGAGGCTGGGGGATGACTTGCTCGAGTATATCAAGAGGTTCCAAGACTTAGCTGTTGAGTACTATAACCCGGTCAACGAAACTCCTCTGGTATAGATGTGTGTTCAGGGGATTTTACAGGAGTACAGAGCGCATCTCATCAACCTTAATCTGCCCACATTCTCAGCTCTGATCGAGGCAGCTGATAACCTTCATAATATAATCAAGCCGCCTACCAAACCGGTTCCTTTCCGTAGTGACAAGGCCCAGGCCTTTACAGCTTCTGGTGAGCCGAAGAGAGAAAGAGGAAGGGGGGATGATCGAAACAAAAGATGGCGAGACAATGATGCACCACCATACCCTTGTAGTATCGAGATGGTAAAAAAGCTAGTAACGAATGGGTAGCTAATAAGGAGTTGACACTCTCGCCGGTGGAAACCCTTCCATCCAAGAAAGACAGAGAGGGGTCAAATTACTGTGTCTATTACTGGACCACCTCGCACTTCATAGAGAGGTGTTTCACACTTAGATGGATTTTCATAAGGAAGATGGATGAAAAGCAGTTAAGGTTCACAGATGTAGAGGACAACGACGTTAAGAAGAGATCGTTTCTTGACCATGACAGGGAGGTTAATATGATGACATGAGATGACGAGATACACAAAGTGGCAAACTATAGGGGCATGCAGGATCCTGTTGAAGCCCTGCAAGAATCATCCAAATTCAAGCAATTTTACGACCAGCTCGATTTCACGGCAAAGACACGAAGGAAGATGACCGAGGCCAATCATGCACGTAGTAGAGGCCAACGAAACGAGTTGCACGGCCTTAAAGGGAGTACTTCGAAAGGTAGCCACAAACTCCTCCAACGTAATAGTGTTCACTAATTGCAACTGAAGGTACCCATTCTCTCATAATCAACCTCTATATATTACTGGTGTTATAAATGGGGTATCCTTTAGGCGTATCTTTCTAGATAGTGGGGTCTCGATTAATATTATGCCCATGAAAATATTTAAAAGAACAGAAATCTCAGAGGACAAAATAGTCAGTCAACCGATAACAGTAACTGATTTTGGAGGAGAGAAAAAAAAACCTAGTGGAATATTATAGTGAACCTCGAGCTGTAGGGGATCTACATGCCTGTTAAGTTCCATATTATCAACGCAGACACAAGCTACCATGTTATCCTAAGGAGATACTGGATGAACAGGTACAGCGCAGTACCTTTCAATTAACATCAATGTGTCAAGTTTCGCTGTCAAGGGAAGGAAGTCATTATGGGAGCAACTACGAAGCTGTTCTACTATAGGGAGGCACATTTTGCTGATGCTATATTCTTTGATGAGCTATCAGAAAGTAAGTCAATTGTAGATAAAGTGGGGTCAGTGAAGATACCGAGATGGGAAGATTTAAGCAAAGGGTGAACAGAGACAAGATCAACTAACAGGACAAAAGAATCGAAGTCAGAGCCACCGACAAAACTTGTGAAGATTAGAGAATGAGAAAAGTTTGGTGTATTACTTGTGAAGGTGCGCAGGATTAGTCGCCACTTCTCAGGCAGCTAACCCTGACACCACCGAGGTTACCTTACCAAAACCAGCACTCGACTGCATACAGGACGGTCCTCGACCCCTACATGAGCCACTAGAGGAAGGTGAATTGAGCACAAATGGTCAACCGCCAAAGCCGGTGTACATAAACAAGATGTTGGAAACGGATTTCAAACAGAGCCTAGTTGAGTTGTTATGGCAGTATTCTGACGTATTTGCATGGAAGTATGAAGAGATGCCAGGGCTAGATGAAGAGTTGGTAATACACCATCTAGAAGTGCTTTTAGATGCCCGATCAGTAAAGTAAGCAGCTCAAAAGTACCATCCCGAGATAGAAGACAAGATCAAGGTAGAGATTGATAAGCTATAGAAGGTCAAGTTCATAAAGCCCATACAGTACCTAACCTGGCTGGCAAACATAGTGCCAGTGAAGAAGAAGAATGGACAGATCAAAATATGTGTCGACTTCAGAGATCTAAACAAGGCATGCCCGAAGGATGAGTTCCCTCTCCTACATATCGATGCACTGGTAGACGCCACCTCGGGTCATGAGATGTTCTCCTTTATGGGCGGGTTCAACGGCTACAACCAGATCATAATGACACCAGGTGACGCGGAGAAAACGAAGTTTCGGACGCCAGTAGATAATTTTTACTAAACCGTCATGCCATTTGGATTGAAGAATGCTGGCACAACATATCAGCGGGCTATGGTGGTAGTATTCCATGATATATTTCACTAGACAGTTGAAGATTACATGGATGATCTAGTGGTGAAATCAAACAAGTAGCAATACCATCTGACTGACTTCCAGAATGTATGCAAAAGGTGCAGGAAGTTTAAAATGAGGATGAATCCGCTTAAGTGTGCGTTTGAGATAACAGTTGGGAAATTTTTGAAATTTTTAGTCTATCGGCATGGAATAGAGGCGGAAGGCAAGAAGATAAAATCCATAATGGGGATGCCTCCTCCATGGTCTCAAAAATTGCTAAAGGGATTCCTCGGAATGGTTCTCCTACCTACGACGTTTCATCCAAGCATTAGCAAAGATGACCTTCTCCTTTTCTGAGCTACTCAAGGGTAACAAAAAATTTGAATGAACAGAAAAACACCAGCGGGCTTTTAACAGAGTCATGAAAGCTCTAACTTCTCCACATACCATGACAACATCATAGCCTGGGAAACCACTGATATTGTACCTGACGTCCACAACAAGATCTGTTGGAGCTCTACTAGTGGAAGAAATTGAAGGGATCGAACGACTGGTGTACTACATCAATAGGAAGATTAGAGGACCAGAGGCAAGATACACCCCGTTCGAGAGACACTGCCTAGCGTTGGTGTTCACAACACAAAACCTAAGACACTACTGCTTAGCCCATCGAGTTGAGGTGGTAACCAATGTGACCCGATCAGATTTTTGCTTAGCAAATCGGCATTGATTGGACGTGCAGCCAGATAGATGCTAAACCTGGTCGAGTTCAACATCGTGTGCACAGTACCCAAGGTGATCAAGTGCCAAGCACTAGCCGAGTTACTCGCACAATTCCCAGAGTAGGTCATTGAGATAGTCAATGAGGAACTACCAGGAGAAGTCATAAACACTGTGTTCACAGAGAGACTAAATGAATGGTGGGTCCTACAGTTCAATGGCACATCAACAAGGGGTACAAGAGGAGTAGAAGCAATTCTGACTCATTTGGAGTCCATCCAGCGGAGTGAATTAGCCTATAAACTACAATTCAACCGTTCGAATAATGAGACTGAGTATAAGGCACTCATCATAGGACTATTAGTAGCGGAGCGAATGGGAGTCAGATGATTAAAAGTCTTGGGAGACTCAAGCCAAGTGGTGAATCAGTCAACAAGAAAGTTTGGGTTGAAGGAAGCTGCTTTGGAGAACGATGGTACAGAAATAACTCGAGAAGTTCGAAGAGGTAAGGTTCGAGCATGTACCAAGCTCAGCCAACCGGCTACCCGATGCACTGGCCACACTGGGGGTAAAACTGCCATTCTCAGATGCCGCATCGACTATTACAGTGAGAAGGAGCCATGAGCCTGCCACCCTTCCAGGATTATTCTCAAGCCAACCTGGGGAAGACTGGTAATCCCCTATTGTCACTCAGTTACACACTAGCGAGGGTACGATCCCCATGGCCAAGCTGGCCCGGTTCACGCTAATTAAGGGATAACTCTATCACCGAACAGTGGGGGGACTACTAGCTCGGTGTGTAGATAAAGAGGAAGCTAGGCTAAAGTTGTATCACATTCATGAGTAGACTTGTGGGGAAGCTGATGTGAGTCTATACGGGATAGTTTATAGGCAAGGGTATTACTGGCCAGAAATGTCAAGGGATGCTGCACGAGTGTAGGGAGAGTGTGTGCGTTGTCAGGCAGCAACCCTCGGGGAGGAATGCTCACTCAACGAAGTAGTAACTAACTAGAGGGCCCCATGCTTAGAATATTTACAAGGAAGGGGTACTCCCACTATAGTCAATGAAAGTAGCTCGGGTTAAGAAACAATCGGCGAGATTCTTTGTGGAGCAAAACCAACTATTTCGAAGGAGTGTGGAAGGGGACCCACTACGATGCGTAGCACATGAAGAAGTCAACGAACTATTAGAAGCTGCCCATCGGGTGGAACACCAAAGAGGAACTCGACTTTATGAATAGTTATTACACTTGGGATACTATTGGTCAACCATGGAAGAAGGTGCAAGGAAGTACGCTAAAAGATGTCAGGCTTGTCAAAAGTATGGTGATATGATAAATGCCCCAGTAGTAGATATATACAACCTAAGGACTCCATGGCCTTTTCACACATGGGCCATAGACCTCATCAGACCAATACACCCACAGATTAGGGTGCATTAGTGGATACTTATAGCCATAGAAGTGTTTACTAAGTGGGTCGAAGCAATACCAATGAAGAAGGCAGTAACGGATGCAGTGGCTAATTTCATCAGAGAGCACATCATATGTTGGTTCAGAATCCCACGAGTCATCCTATCGAACAATGGTACACCTTTTGTCAATAAGTAGGTCTAGCAGCTGTTTGACTCCTACCAAATCAAACATCACAAGTCATCACCCTACTATCCTAAGGGGAATGGATAGGCCGAAGCAACAAACAAAACTTTGATAAGGGTATTCAGCAAGATGAGGGAAGAAAACGGGAAGGCATGGTCAAATCATCTCCCAGTAGCACTATGGGCTTAATCAATGGCAAAGAGGCCCTCTGCCTCGGCTTTGCCCTACTCATTGGTCTATGTGTCTGAGGCGGTATTTCTAGTCGAGCCGGCAGTATCTTTAGCCAGGATGGCTCTGGCTATAGGATAGAATCCTCACCATCGACTAATGGACGTAGAACCAATCGAGGAGAGGAGAAACAAGGCGAGGAAAAAGTTAAAAAAAAACTCAGCAAGTAAGGGCAAGAGCGTACAACAGAAAAGTGTAAAAATGGAAATTTAGAGAAGGAGACTTAGTCTGGAAGCTAGTTGACCCCATCATGAGAGGGCTCCCAGTACCAAAGTTTTCTCCTTAGAGGCAGGGGCCATTCAAAGTCACCAAGGACAGCACTAGTGGGTACTACAAGTTAGTTAGAGTCAGTGACAATTTTAGAACTAGATCCATAAATGCTAAGTTCATCAAAAAGTACTATGCATAGAGATTGTAATAGAACTTCCTTTTCATTGCTTTCTATTTATTCTACCCTAAGAAGAGAAAAGCATGTCATATTCAAGTACAAAAAGAAGGAGAGAGAATAAAAAAACGACATGAACTGTTCATGATAGGACAATTTAAAAAAAATAATACTAACTATAGCAGATCTTTTAAAAGATTGTCACTCATATCAACATCGAGGGGAAGCTGCCCATCCTGTAGAGTCACCTCTGCTAAATCTGCCTCCAATTTTTGTTGAATGTGGCTATGCTCCAGCCTGGCCTCATCAAGAGCTGCTTCCAACTCAGTGATGCGCTGGGTTGACTGACTCAACAGGTATTCATCCTCGCGCACATGAGCAAGTGCCTCCTTATGAACTAGTAAATCATGGGCAATGGTCAGTCTGGCCTAGAGCCAAGATAAATTTAGCCTCACCTCTTCTAGATCGTTGATACAAGCTAGTGCAGTGCCCATCGTAGGCAGATCTATCTCATGGATAGCAAAGTCAGAGAGTTGTCGAACTAAAGATCTGACTGCACAAGAATAAAGCCAGGAATGATGGGCTATGCATACGAACGTTGACAAACATTTCTGGGTGGCATGTCCGGATCACTTCTAGTGTAGCCGCATCCTGCGAAGATACTCGGTGACTGAGAAACGTGTGGGGAGCTCCATCAGAAATGGGAATATCAACCTCCGGTTCCAAGTTAAGCAACTGCACAATGTCTACTGCCACGACAGGCCCTCTCAAATCAACAGCACCAGCAGCGTCGACCCTGCCCTCCTCTGCCTTGAAACTAGCCTCCTCGGTACCAGTCCGCCCCTGTGCCTTGATGTCAGCATGTGACTCGTCCCCTTCAAATAATTAAAAATTCATCAAAGAGCCCATGTGACTAGGCGGCAACATCTGAGCAGCCTGCCTAACCTCACCATTCGAACCGAGATGAGGGGTCAAGACGGTAATTGCCTCCTCCATAGAAGTGTCAAAGTCAGAGTCAGGTAGAGCTGGAGGCTCTGGTACTGAAGACAGGAGTTATTTAGAGGATACTTCATGGGAAGGAGGCGCCAAAGATGAGTGCGACTCGACACCAAGATCGAGTAAAACCTGACGACGACGAGTAATCAACCGTTGACCTATGGGAAGGTCATCATCTGAATCACGTTGGTCATAAGCTAGGGCGACGGCAACAAAGGGCTCGGGGATTGAAGCTTGGGGTCGAATGATCACAGAAGGAGTTGAACACTAAAAAAAATGAATGAATGAATGAACATTACAAAAAAGAGAAAGGTTGAAGATAAACGAAGGAAACGGTCAACTTACGCGACGAAGACGTTTTAGAGGAGGCGGTTCCGATGGTCCCGCCTGCGACTCGATTGGAGTCAAATCAGCCATTGCCTTCCTTGCCACTTGGACCATAGAAAGGGTCACCCTCCCTTCGACAATTTGAATGGGAGTGGCACTAATCACTGCAGGGTGTGACGATTGAGCCCCACTCTCCTCCGCTAATATGACATACCGACTCTTTAAGCCGTGGTAACCGCTTTTGTCGAGCAAGCAACAAGAGGATGAAGACTTCTGAATAGGCAGAGCAACAGCCACCAAGGTGCGTGTAGAAGGTAAATCGACAAACGAGTCCAAATTGTGCCGCCAGTATATTGCGAATTGTGGTGTCACTCGACCCACACGACCTATAGAAGGAAGCCCCATGAATTGAAGGTTAAAATGCGGGATAATAGCCCCCCTACAAAATTGTTGAAAACTCTCATGATAAGTCTAGGGTTAGAGTACGTTGACTGGTGCACCTTAATCAAATCCAAGTTGACGAATTACTCGATCGGGGTGATATGGTGTAGAAGATGGGCCAATCTCTGTGTAGACTGGAAGGAAACCTAGGAAAGCCATGGAGAGAACTATCAAGAAAACACTAGAGACAGCGGAAAATCCCTCAAAAGGAACTTGTTGAGGGGTGTCGAAATACCACGTAGGGAAAATAGCCCCTCGATAATGTGAAGCGAAGGGTCGAGAAGTAAAGGCACCAGGATCGCTCATAATCGAAATCAAGTCTCTAGTGGTGAACGTGCTATCCCATCTAAGAATGCAAGGACTATGATTCTCCACGGTCTCTATAACCACTTGACCAGTGGCATTTGCTCCTTAAACCTCTCTGGTGGGCAGCAGCGAGTACGGTTGAGGTGCAAAACTGGGGAACCATTCGTAAAGCACAACTTGGAGAAAGGAAGTCTGGATGAATGTAGCCACGTCATAATGTCCCACCAAGCGAGACAGTTCAGCCTTGATCAAATCCAGCCGGTGGTACAGAAACCTAAGAAAGAGTGGGGCGAGAGGGACTTGGCAACCACAGGATAACAAAGCAGCGAGTGGGAATACGAGTGAACTAACACTGTCAGCAGGGCCGCAAGGGTGGACAAATGTAGAAAGGAAATAAGAAAGGCAGGCTGGAAAGAATAGCTCCCTCTAATACTCAGGACCGGGAAACTCAACTCTATCGAAGATAATCTTCTTAGGCAGTATATCCTTGAAAAAGTATCTGATCCACAAGGCGTAGGTGGACTTGTTCATGGCACGACGAGAAGCACAGGCCTTGCTATCATCACCAAACATAGTCCTGTAGGTGGCAGTTCGAGTCAAGCAAGCTTTTAGACTTGTGACGACGGCGTGGTCTTTAGGAGAAAGT
Source organism: Heliamphora pulchella (assembly GCA_032270985.1). Classification (NCBI taxonomy): domain Eukaryota; kingdom Viridiplantae; phylum Streptophyta; class Magnoliopsida; order Ericales; family Sarraceniaceae; genus Heliamphora; species Heliamphora pulchella. The sequence goes on along the minus strand of JAULJZ010211532.1, from coordinate 18,723 downwards.
TGCTCCAAGACAAATACAGTATCGCATCACACCGGGAGATGAAGGAGGATATATACATCCTCGAGTGTAGGCGACTGTTCGCCCTAGGGGCTGGCAAAGGTATAGGTGTCACTACTCCATTGGCAGACTAGGGCTTCTAGGGCAAAATTGCTACAACGGAGGTTTAGGTGATGTGATATGGTAATCGATTGATGAAGACCAATGCGATCAATGACTGCGCAAAAATCTATGTAGTCAAGAACTTCTTGAACCCATTTAGGCTATCCAAGAGTAGGACTTGAGGGCGTTTTGAATTGAAGAAAGGAAAAAAAAAAATCTCCCCGCTTTATGAGAAATAGAGGAACCGAATCTGGGGCCAACATCTCGGCGTTCTCTGGCTCTAAATCAGGAAAAAAGACGAGGGGATGGTCGATCATGGTTGCCTCTGGAACATACTAGTCTACCTTCTGCCAGAAAGAATCTTGTTTCCCACCAAGAAAAGCGGTGACCCGCCATTCAGAAGAGGAAATCACAGCTCTAGTTTCTAAGTAAGCACGTTGGCCACCCAAGTCAACATCTCCAGAAGAGGAAGTCCGATGAGAAGCCATAACCAGTCTCAGTGTAGAGAAGAGAGAAGAAAAGACTAAGGAGAATGAGAAGCAAGTATAGAAGGAATGAGATGGACGGGGTTTAAAAGTGGATAGGCCTAAACCTTTCAAATTTTGGGAATAATGGTGCCGGCGCTAAGGAAGATGAGGCGACTCAAATGGTAGAGAAAGGTAGCCGACATGCACACGCATGAATAAGACCATGTATGACACGCGCAGTACGCGCCTAAAAAGAGCGTGCATGTCACACGCGTCATGTGCCTGGAGAAATCGTATATAACACGCGCAACACATGCCTCGATAAGCATATACGACTCACGTGCGTGTAAGGAAAAAATGTTGACATGTAAAAAACTCACGCTTGACTACATAGCCGATAATGTGTAGCTCGAACAAAATCAACAACAGTATGAGGATGAGATAAAAAGGGTCAGCTAATGTGTACCTGAGTTCTACGGCCTCTAATTTGGCTATGAAGGCTAAGTCAACCTACTCGAGTAACTCGAGTAGTGTTGCTCGAGTGACTTGATTGGAGTTACTCGAGTGATATGGAAGCTACCAGTGTTTACACTGCCCAATAATAAACTAATATTTGTGTCACTTAAGCTCTGAGTGACTCAATGTGACTCACTCGAGTGGCATCTCCTGTGTAGCTCGAATAACTGATGATTACCTTAGATATTTGTCTCGCACAAGGACTAACTCCACTTGTTCAAAAAGTTGACACCCGAGCTATTGGGGTCTCCGATAGCTCAACTATAATAAACACATTTGCAACTTGACTCCTATCTTTTCTATGAAGATATTCCATAGCACAGACTATGAAGCATAGTCTTGACTACGAGTGAAGATCTTCCACAACACAGACTGTGAAGCATATCACAGACTATGACAATAGTTCTGACTACTTGACTACTTAACTACTTGCTATGGCACAAGCCATGAAAACAGCATAGATTATATTATTACCACGACACGGGTCGTGAAGGCAGCACATACTATGTAGCTCTGACTACCTAATTACTATGACATAGCACATACTATGTGGCTCAGCACCAACTAAGTGAAGGCAAACATATATAGCACAAACTATATCAGCATAGATTCCTCTGATATTCGAAAAACTGTCCCAGAAACATGAAGATGATGGCAGTGCAATCCCACACGGAATGTTAGGAGACATGTGGCTTGGTGGCTAAGGAAATGATTTGTCAGACCATACGGATCCACCCACTCGAGTCACTCGACCCGCGTGGGTCGAGTACTTGACCCAAATGGGTCGGGTACCCACGGGGCACCTAGTGGTCGACCTAATTGAGTTGGAGTAGAACATTTACTGGTCAATTTTCGAGATAGAATTCCTTGATTCTCCGAGATCACCTTTCATGATCTAATTATATCTCCCCGAGTCCTATTCTAATCTTAACAAAACTCCTCTGAGGGATACATATAGAAGGGATAGCTGGCTTCTGAGATTAATCAGATCAGAGAGTCGGATACACTGTTCATACTGCCAATACTCCAAACTCAATTAGCCTTCTCCTTCACCTAGCCCGATCTCTCTCCATTTTGTGTTTTTTGGCTACTTTGCATATTTTATCTCTCCATAATTATTTATTAATTCATTCTAAAAAAAACCCCTACAAAAGTGTTTGAATGATTGATAGTAATGTAAATTAAGAATTTTATTTTTTGTGTAAATTATCGCACAAGTTTTTTTTTCTTACAAAATTCGTATTGTATACGTTTCGCGTGTGCCCGGCGGCTAGTTAACTATAAAACAAACAAACTTTTTCTGTTCAATCAAGAGAAATAAAGTTTTTTCATTAAAAAAATCATTTACTAATAAAAATATGAACAAAAGAAGTTGATGTAATCCTAATAATTTTAACTTACGGTCCAAATACCTATGATTTTAATTTCTTGAGTTTTTTTCATTTTCCTTTCAAAATCTACATCAATAGAAATGGCCTTTTTTAATCTACATTTCAGATTAATTGTTGGAATTTTTATAAAATTACATTAGTATTAAAAAATATAACAGCAAAATATTTTTTAATTAAAATATTAATTCATTATTTATTGGTTACATATATGAGAATACTTTAGTACTTTGTATTTAGCCTTTGTTTGGCCTATCTTTTTTTTAAGACTTTTTTATTAAAAATTTCTTTAAAAGCCTACTTGTTTGGCCTTCCACCATAATCAAATGAGATATTCCTGATACCTTTATATTTGCGATTGTCCACACTTGTAGAGAAGTCGCAATTGAATCTTCGACAATAAGATGCCCATAATCTATTACATAAAGTCACGTATTCTGAGTAATAAAAATCTACTCTTAAATGTAATGAGATTCTTCGTACCTTTATCAGTAACGTTTTCTGTCATTATCTCATATGTGAGTATAATTTTAATTTAATATTCTTAAATATAATATTTATCCTTCTAATTATCTTATGAAAAAACAAAGCTCTTAATTTGGTTAAAACATAAAAAAAAAAAAAGGCTTAATATTACTAGCTTGGTATATTGGAGAGAGATTTATAGGAATTTATTTGTTTGACAGTGGTTACCGCCAATAAAGAGGTTTAATTGAATGATAAAAAATAAAAAAACGAGTTCTTCAAAAAGTTAAAGTCTTGATATATATATAGTATAAAAAATAGTTGAATGAAAATTAAAAAGAAAAAAGTAACATTATTTGTTTTGGAAATATATATATAGTAATTTTACAAAAAAAATAGAAGATGCCATGCCCCCCAACTCTTAAGTTCGCCATTGACAATAAATCTATCTTTTATTAAGTACAACTCATTTTTCATTTATTAAGCTGTATTAATTGTATAAAAAATATTATTTAGCATATTTACGGAGTAAATTATTTTTTTAATTTCTCGTATAACTATAAAAATAATAACAATAAAAAGAAATTGCATATCCATTGCCCAATCAATAAGGGATATAAACTGAAGTGGGCCAAATCCATATGAAATTGGGCTAAAGCCCGACTATGAACCAAATCCTAGCCCAAGTTGAGATTGGAGATGGGACAGATTTCCACACCAGAGTATCTCAAACGCCAAAGTCAAAAAAACAAAAAACAAAAAAGTATCTCAAACGACCCGTTGTGAAGGATTAATTATTTGGAGCTCCCAAAGTACCATGTGTCAATTTTACGTAGTGTTTTTATTTAATATCGTAGTGACAAATTTTACAGTAAAAACATAGTGACTCACTTTTATTGAGTAATTAGAATACAATGAGTGATTCACATAATATGAATTGTGATTATTTATTAGTTAAGAGTATCACATAGCGTCGCTTACATGTTAATTCAAAAGCACTTAATAATTTGACATTGTGAAGAATTGAAAAAATTATTGCAGGAAGGGGTAGGCTAGTTAAAGAATTGGGATATGCTTAACGAATGAGACTTTAACAAAATACTCTGAATAGGACATAAGCCTATTACAGCCAAGTATGCTGACTATTCTATACTTTAACACTAACAAGTAACCCGTGTTATATACGGGCTTAAAATAATAAATATTAAATATATTATTTTAATATTTTATAATATCTAAACAAATTCAGAATTATTTTAATAAGTAGTATAATTTAGCTAAATTCAACATGTAAAATTATTGTTTTAAAATAATTATTTCAATAAACAAATTAATCCCTCACTTAAATTTAGATGTTTTTTTTTTTGAAGAATCCCATATACAAGAATCTTTCAAGAATCAGTCCCATAATTAGTTTTTTTTTTTAAATTATAGTTAATATACCTCAAATCATATGATAACATTAAAAACGCACTAAGCTATGCATTCCATAACTACACTGTAGCATCCTATAAATGGCGCTTATGTGTCTCTGAAATTTAGGAACCAAATTAGAAAGAATATCAATTCTCTATTCTATTTTCTTTCTCTTTTTCATCGTCTGTGTGAAACAAATAATGTAACCAATTACAACATATCTATTATATTTCTAATTATATATATGTAGATGTATATGTACATATATATAAGATTTTTTAAATTAATATTGAAATTAACTGATATGTTATTTGCCATAAATTAGAAGAGATATTGTCATATTATATTTGCTACAATATAGTTGTAATGTTTATTAGAAGAAGATAGGATATGACAATTAAATATTTCTAGTGTTATATGTGTATTCTTGTTTTTCTCAAATTATTTTTCTTTAAATCTCCTTGACAAATTGTTCACATCTTGAGTTTCTTAGTTATGAAAAACTTGAGAAGTTTCTTAGTTTCGGTGACTAATTTAAAAAATTCATGCAAAAGACATGCCGATAAGTGAATCATTTTAAATGGCTACAATTATTGAAAAGTTACCACCGTCTTGAAATTTTTTTAAAAATGATCTAAAACACAAACACAAAGAGATGAGATTTGAAGACTTGATTGTAAGGTTGTAGATTGAGGAAGACAACAGAGTATCTAACAAAAGAATTGTAAATCCCTCCAAGAAGTCCAAGGCGAACGTGATGGAACAAGGGCAGAAATTCAACAACAAGAAAGGTAGTTCTCTGCGCATGGTTCTAGTTCTAAAGGCAGTGACACAAAGAAGTTCAAAGCTAAATGCTACGTGTGTAACAAGCCTGAACATTTGGCTAAAAACTATCGCAAACGCAAAAGCCAAGTGAACCCCAGCAAGAAGTAGAAAATTGCCCAAGTCAATATGGCAGAAGTGGAGAATCTGTCATGCGACGTGTTTGAAATCAACCTTTCTACAGTAGTGTTTGAAATGAACTTGGTTACCAATCCGAGAGAATGGTGGGTAGACATTGTGGCTACTCTTTATGAAAAATTATTCTACTTCTAAGGTTGAAATCCAAGAAAAGATGATTCTGAAAATGACTTTGGACAAGGAACTAACACTCATTCATGTACTACATATCCCAGACATTTGCAAGAACTTAGTTTCTAGGTTATTGTTGAGTAAAAGGGGCTTCAGGCTAGTCTTTGAGTCGGATAAAGTAATACTCACAAAGAGTGGGATGATTTTATGGAAGGGATATGTGAGCGATGGATTTTTCAAATTGAAGTCCCTGCTAAGAATAAGATAACTATATCTTTTGTTTATATGTTTGAGTTATCTAATATATAGTATGGTAGGTTATGACATGTTAACTATGATATTTAACATAGATTGGTTAACAATGATTGCTTGCTTAAATTTTATATTAGTTTAAATCGCAAATATAAAACTTATGTGGAAGCAAAACATGCTAAAATGACTTTCCATTCTGTTAAAAGGAGTACTTGTTAGCCTAATGAATTTTTATTTTGATTTTGATGATTTTAATAATTTATTTTCTAAGAATAAATGGATTTAAAATAATAATATTTTATAATTCTAAAAAGTAAGTGTTCACACATTTTGAACAATTAAGTTGACACCTTAAGCCAAAAGAAATGACTTATCTCTCAAAAAGATTAAAACACTTAAGTATTGTTGCATAAATAATATTTTGTATTGAACCCAATTGAAATTTAAGTCAAACACTTTTAAGACAAAGTATACTTGAAACATATCAAGTGTGTCAATACCTATTGAACAAATGGTTTGACACCCTAACAATTTTTATGAAGTTGGCTTCAGGTATCAAAACTTAGTGTCGACACAAACAAGTTTTGTGTCAACGCAAAAGAGCCGAAACTTTCAGGACTCAAAATGAGTCGACACAAATTATATTTGTGTCGACACAAAAGTGTCTCATACTTTTGATATCATGTCGACACAAATGAAAATTATGTCGACACAAAACAACCGAGACTACCTGCAGATTTTGGTGTCGACACAAATGAGAAGATGAGTCGACACAAAAGTCCTTAGCCCTCCTAAAGATTTTTGGTGTCGACACCTCAGTCCAAATGTGCCGACACAAAAGAACCGAGGCTTTCTGCAGAATTTAGTGTCGACGACAAAAGCAAGATGAGTCGACACAAATGGTCCTCCCCGAATGCTGAAGTCTCAAACGAGTTGACACCAGATCCAAAGGTGGCGACGCCATGATGTTGGTAAGGTAGATTATAGAAATCGTGCTGACCCCTCAGAAAATTTGTGTCGACCCAACCACTTGAAGATCCCTTCCCTAGACACTTTGTGTCTACACCAAAGGCATTTGTGTCGACACAAGCAACGAAAATTCAAATTCGTGGTAGACTTCAACGGTTAGATTTTTAGCATTTATTGCTCCCACCTACCTCCAACGATCATGAATGCACAAGAACTTATATAAGGAGTAACTTCTCAGCATTTACAAAAACTGGAGACTTACATTTACTGTTCTATTTTGGTTGAATCAAACTCAGAATCCTCAAGCCCTCATTTATTGTTGAATCTCTAGCTCTTGTTCCTCATCACTATTTACTTTCTTATCTATTGTAAATTTTTTCTGTAAAGAGAGTGAGTGTTTCTCATTTATATTTTTCATTTATTATTTTTACGGGTGAGTCACCATTTATTCTTTGAGTGAGTGAGTAAATCTCATCAACAAAAAAAGTTCAAGAGAGATTAGAAGAAAATAGGAGATTATTTTCATAGAATCTTCTTGAAGCTGTGTTAGGTTTTTGAATGTGCCCGTAAATATTCGGTTTACTCAAGCGAAATCTTGAAGTTGTAAAGACTTGGAATGCGCCCGTGAAGCATTCTATATAGTGAAAATACTCAAGGGAGAACTTGAGGAGTGGATGTAGACTTGAAAGAAGCCGAACCACTATAAATCATTGGTGTCCGGTTTAAATCTCTATATCCCTATTCTTTTTAATATTTGCCTTGCTTCAATATTTGTTTATATTGTTATATTTAATTACAATATAAAAAGGTTTTCAAAAAGGCATTTAAAATTATTATTTATTTTTAAAAACTTAATTCACCCCCCTTTTGGGTTGCCTAGAACTAACAATTGGTATTAATGCTTGGGCTCTTATTTTTTACTTAACCGTCTAAGAGTTTTTATGACAACCACTAGCATCGGACCTATCCAATCCGAAGGTCAGTCGACCAATAGACCCCCTTTGTTCAATGGAACAAATTACAATTATTGGAAGGCCAGAATGAGAATCTACATTCAAGTCGTAGATTATGACCTTTGGCGGGTTATTATAAATGGACCCAAAAGACCCACCAAAACTGTTGAAGGTGCTGCTGTCCCCAAACCAGAGGCTGAATAAATTGAAAATGATATTAAGAAAATTCAAAAAAATGCTAAAGTCATGAATCTCCTGTATTGCTCACTTAACTCAAATGAGTTCAATAGGATCTCTACATGTGACACAGCAAAAAAAATTAGGATAAACTCGAAATTACCCATGAGGGTACAATCAAGTGAAAGAGCCAAAAATCAGTTTACTTGTGCATAACTATGAATTATTTAAAATGAAGTATGATGAAATAATTTTTGATATGTTACTCGTTTCACTGATATTATTAATGGGCTAAAATCTTTTGACAAGATTTACACTAATGTAGAAATGGTAAGAAAAATTTTGAGGTGTATGCCAAAGAGTTGGGAAGCTAAATTCACTACTATTCAAAAAACCTAAAACCTGACCAGACCCAGCCTAGAAGAATTTCTTGGTTCTCTCATGACCCACCCATGAGATAAACATCAAGATGGATGATGAGGATGATAACAAAAAGAAGAAAGAAATCGCCTTCAAGTCCTCAATTCATGACGAAAAATCTGAGGAAAACTCCTCAAGTGATGAAAATGAAGACTTGGCCCTCATCACTAAGAAATTTAAAAGATTTCTTAGAAATAAGAAACAAAGATGAAGAAAAATTTTCAAGAAGGAAGGACACTGAAGTGAGCCTACCAAATTCAAAGGCGACTCAAGAAAATTCAAAAGCGACTTCAAGAAAGAAGAAATCATCTGCTATGAGTGTAAAAATTCTGAACACGTCAAAACTAAATGTCCTCAGCTCAAAAAATAATTCAAAAAGAGTTTCAAGAAAGCCATAATTGCTGCATAGGGTGAGAGTGATAACAGCAGCTCTGAAGATGAAAAAGAAAAAAATAAAGTAGCAAATCTATGTCTTTTGGCTAGAGAAGATGATGAAGTAACCCCTTACTCTTTTTCTTTAGATGAATTACAAAGTGCATTTGAAGATTTGTATGATGAGTTAATAAAAATGGGTGCAAAGAATTCTATTTTGAAAAAATTAGTTCTTTTCTCCTCAACTGAAATTGAAACTTTAAAAAGTGAAAAATATGCTTTAACAAAACAAGTTTCTATTTTAAGGGATGAAAAAAAGGTTTTGAGTGAAAAAATTGAGGAGCTCACAAAAATAGTTTACAAATTTACTCAAGAAAAGAACAATTTGGTTAAACTTCTTGGCATGCAAAAATATATTTTTGACAAAATTAGAATTGGATATAAACCCAAGAAGAAACAAAAGTTCTTGAGTAATATTTTTATCAAGGCATCCTTTAATCAAAAAAATGCCACTTATTTTCATTATTATGAGTATGGACACATTGTCACACACTGCCCACATAGAAATCTGTTAAATAATTCTATCAATAAGGCTTGAGTTCTTAAAAGAACACACCCTCAAAGAACTAACACCAAAGGACCCAAGAAAATTTGGGTACCAAAAATCAAAACCTAATTCTTCTTGCAGGTATGTCTTAAATTCTCATTCAATGTAGGGATGTAATATCTCGATAGCTCTTACTCAAGACACATGACATGCGACCAATTGATGTTTACATCTCTCAAACCAAAAGATGACGAATTTATAACTTTTGGAGACAATAGGAAAGGAAAAATTATAAGAAATGGCTGTATTGATAAAATTCATTCCCCTTCTATTGAAAATAGTTTTCTTGTTGATGATTTGAAACATAACCCTCTTAGCATAAACCAATTATGTGACAAAGGCTACAAAGTTCTATTTGATCATGCTAAGTATGTTATTGAAGATTTAATTAATAACAAAATTATTCTTGAAGGTTATAGGCATGAAAATGTTTATACATTTACTCTCAATGATTTTTTTAAGAATGACACCAAGTGTTTAGCAACCTTAAGTGATAATAGTTGGTTATGCATTGAAGGCTTGGACATGCACACATGAACTTAATTTTCAAACTTTTAAAAAAGGAATTGGTGATTAGGTTACCCCAAATCAACTTTGAAAAAGACAAAGTGTGATGCATGTCAACAAGGCAAATAAATTAGAAGGTTTTTTCATTCTAAAAATGAGATTTCAACTTCTAAACCACTACAACTACTGTACATAGACTTATTTGGTCTAACAAGGACTTTAAGCCTTAGAGGCAAGAGATATAGTTTTGTTATTGTTGATGACTTCTCTAGATATACTTGGGTGCTATTCTTAACTCATAAGAATGAACCTTTGTCTCTTTTGCAAAACTGCATCGGAGAGTTCAAAATGAAAAAGATTTTCAAATTATAAGTATCTAAAGTGATCATGGTAGAGAATTTAAAAACAAAAATTTTGAAAAATTTTGTGATAAAAATGGTATTAAACATAACTTCTCTGCTGCTAGAACACCTTAACAAAATAGAGTCGTTGAGAAGAAAAATAGGGCATTGGAAGAAATGGCTAGAACCATGCTCTGTGAAAATAATCTACCACGATACTTTTGGGTCGAGACTGTCAATACCACTTGTTTTATCATAAACAGAGTTATGATAAGAGCTTTTCTCAAGAAAATTCCATATGAGCTATGGAATGAAAGAAAACCTAACATCAGTTATTTTTGCGCTTTTGGGTGCAAATATTTTGTTTTAAACAACAACAAAGAACTTTTGAGCAAGTTCGATGCAAAATCTGATGAAATTATTTTCTTAGGATATTCGATATCTAGTAAAGCGTATAAAATTTTCAACAAAAGAACTCTAGTTTTTGAAGAATCTGTACATATTGTTATGAAGTTAACCTTGGTTCTTCAAAAGATTTTTGTGAAGATAACTTGTTAGACATAAAAAAAAGTGTTGAAGATATCTTTATCAAAAAAAAAGAAGAGCCAAATCAAGAGGAAACTTCAAATCCTCAACAAAATGCAGTCCAACGGATTGCTGAATCTGCAAATTCAAAAAATTCAGACTTACCTAAAGAGTGGAGGTATGCTCATGGTCACCCGAAAGATCTTATCATTGGTGATCCATCGCAAGGTATCAAAACTCGTTCCTCTCCACATAATGTTTGTGGTAATTTAGTATTTTTTTCATAGACTGAACAAAAATATTTTGAGGAAGCCGAAAACGATGAGGTTGGATCTTGACTATGCAAGAAGAGCTAAATCAATTTGAAAGAAACAAGGTTTGGACTTTAGTCCCAAGACCTAAGGATCACTCCATCATCAGTACAAAATGGGTTTTTAGAAATAAAATGGATGAGAATGAAGTAATTCTTAGGAACAAAACTTGATTGGTAGCCCAAGGTTACAATCAAGAAGAAGACATCAACTTTGTTAAGACTTTTGCTCTTGTGACTAAGCTTGAATCTATTAAGATGTTGCTTGCTTTTACATGTTTTAAAATTTTCAAATTCTATCAAATGGATGTCAAAACTGCCTTTTTAAATGGTTTTATCTCGGAGGAAGTTTTTGTGAAACAACCTTCTAACTTTGAAAATCTAGATTTTTTAAACCATGTTTACAAACCCACCAAAGTTCTTTATGGTTTAAAGCAAGCACCTAGAGTTTGATATGAAAGGCTAAGCAAATTCTTGATTGAAAATAAATTTTCAAGAGAAAAAATTGATACCACTATTTTCATCAAGTCTCAAAGAAATGACATGCTAATTGTACAAATTTATGTAGATGACATAATTTGTGGTGCAACTAACGAATCTCTTTGCAAAGACTTTGCTAAGTGTATGCAGGAAGAATTCGAGATGTGCATGATGGGTAAGTTCAACTATTTTCTCGAACTTCAAATCAAATAAACTCAAGAAGGAATCTACATCAATCAAGCTAAATACACGAGAGACATATTGAAGAGGTTCGATATGCTAAAAGCAAAACTTATAGGAACTCCAATGTGCCCTGCAACGAAACTTGATAAACATGAAGATGGCATAGCAATAGATAAAAGCGTTATAGAGGTATGATCGGATTTCTCTTATATTTAACTGCTAGTCGTCTGGAAATTATGTTTAGTGTATGCATGTGTGCTAGATTCAATCAAATCCTAAAGAATCACATGTGACCGCAGTTCAGCGCATCTTTAGAAACCTTTTAGGTACACAAAATCTAGAATTATTCTATCTTAAAGGAATAATATTTGAGTTATTTGGCTATTCAGATTCTAATTTTGCCAGATACAAAGTAGATAGGAAAAGTACAAGTGGTACTTATCAATTTCTAGGACACTCACTAATATCTTGATTTAGCAAGAAGCAGAACTCAGTGACCTTGTCTACAGCTGAGGCTGAGTACATTGCAGCTGGAAGTTGTTGTGCTCAAGTTCTTTGGATGAAACAACAATTAGAGAACTATAGTTTTCATTTAGATCATATTCTTATAAAATGTAATAACACTAGTGCTATTAATATTTTCAAGAACTCTATACAAAACTCAAGAACCAAACACATAGAGATTAGACATCATTTTATAAGAGATCATGTGCAAAAAGAAAATATTGAACTTGAATTTATAGGCACAGATTACAATTAGCGGACATTTTTACAAAACCTTTAAATAAAGAAATAATATGCTATATAAAAAGAGAACTTGGTATGTTATGTGCTCCTATTTCTTGATTAAAATGCCATACTAACCATGATTTTTCATTGCATTTCAAAGTCTTTGATGTTCTTTCTTGATATGTGAAAATGTGTCGACACCACTTGAAAATGTGTCGACACAATTGTATGTTGTGTTGATTTAAAACTGTATAGAAGTGGCACTACGAGAAAAGTGTCTACCCATTTCTATTCAATGTCAACACCCTATTGATTTCCTGACTCTCGGTAAATTTGTGTCGACACCAAACTTAATCGTGTCGACCCAAATAGCCGAATGTGTCGACACCTTCTAAAAATGTGTCGACACCATTTCCAGTTTTCGATACCCACACTCGATACGAAATAGTGTTGACACCAAAATTAATTTGTGTCGACACAAATCGTAATACCTATATATAGAGGCGTCGGTCCCCCGAACCGTTACATCATTCCCTCTCTTTCTTTATAAAACCTGTTCATGTCCCGCCTTTTTTTCTTTCAAAATTTGTGTCGACTCCTCACCTTCCTCTTCCTTCAACCTTCAATCCTAACCCAAATCTACCAAAATGCCTCCGAAAATGATGGCTAAAGGAACCAAACGTTTGGTTGAAGAGGGTTCATCAAACCCTAGGATGTCGAAGAAGAAGAAGACTGTGACGGCGACGGCAATGGAAACAATTACAGAAACTGTAGCCACGTCGGAGGTAATTTCTTTCAAAAGTCCCAAAACTCGTCAACTTTATTTCGCATCTTTTGCAAATTAAAAAGTTATTCCCGGTCGTTCTATAGACTTTTCTTTCTTTGATTCCATTCAAATGAGATTTAAGAATCTCTTTTCAAGCCTTAGGTGGGAAAGGCTCCTTCAAATTAGAAAACCACACTATCCCACTTTGATCAAATCTTTTTATGCTCACTTCCACATTTCACTCGTTCCAACCACCTGTTGGAGGCAAAACGGTTAAGATCATTATTTTTGTAAATAATTTTCGGTAAAACATTAACTGGACGGGTAAACGCCAAAACGGGCTCCAGATAAAAATTTTGACCTCGAACGATTAAAAATAAACCCGTGCAACCAAAGTTAATTTAGAAGAATACCTTTCATCGATCTAATCCTCAACTATGATTTGATTCCGAGTTGAAGCTCCTATCAGTTCTTCTACTGCATTTCCTTACGCGATCCTCGAACGTAGTGTGGGCTACGATCCTCCGAAAACTCGTACCAGCAGAACCCTGATATATTTAAGTCTTGAAAGACAAAAATAATATCATCATGATATATGATATATGATCTATCAAACTCAAACTGGTTCAGCCTACTCGTGTATATATAAAGTTGCAGCAGGGAGCTGGGGAGTAATTATGAGTTAGACTTCCAGTGGAATACAAACACCTACTTGAGGTTTCTGCAATTATGGAAGGATAGCAGTGGTTTCTGAAATTTTCATAAGATACTAAATTACAGTTCACACCACTAAAGAACTATAATTGCACTCTGACCCATAATCTCAAGATCTTCTTACATTGAGCTCCTGTTATTAAATACTTACCATTTCTCCACACGTTAAGATTTTCGATACCCGCCAATTAAATTTAATTACTGATAATTTAATTTAATCGGCATCTTTATATTTCTTAAGCCATTCCGCTTAACTTATTTGACGGCCAGATAATTAAATCCACCTGCAAGGTTTGGCCCGGTCAAAACTTATAAGCATCCTTAAGGAGGTATCGTCATTCCCAATCTTCCGGACGTAGATTTCGTCAATAATTAATATTTGTCATATAAATAATATCGCTATCCAACTCACCGGGAATATAGACCCATATAAGATCACACCCTTTAATGAATCAAAACAACGGAATATTAAATATATGCAAATCAATAATTATTTCAGAATTAAGAGGATAACCACTATTCATAATAACCTTGGGTGTGAATTAATTTATATAGTCAGTACAAAATTAATTACCCCAAATGTCCCATTTAATACACACAAAGTGTACTAGCACAGAGAGTTGGAATAATAGACGATGCTATTATCTGTTTTCCGTAACCAAGACATGCCTACTAAAACTTTGTGCTACAGTCGTACCGATGGTATGTTCATTCCATCTAAACTATGAGCATAAAACTTATATTCTGCAAGAACCTAAAATCTGATCTTCTGTGTGCAAGCCGTACTCTACATACCAGATTAAATACTATACAGAATATTGAATATCGATGCATATCAAAGAAATGATACACATACATTGCTCATAAAGATTCTCATAAAATAGGAAATTAATTTTGTTAAAAGAATAAAATTAAATACTAAAAATTTGATTTTCAATATACCAACCATAACAATCTTCCACTTATACTCAAAACCATGTTACCATATATCTGACTTCCATGCCCTCTACATGACTATCAAAAGTCTTAGCTGGTAAGTTCTTTGTAAAGGATCTGCAAGGTTGTCTCCTATGCAAGCTCTATGTTTGACCGAAAATTTGAGTCTTGTACCCCAAAGGTACTAGACTGTCTGCTTGGTAAACTACCATATAATCCTTAATTTTTTTCAGGTACTTGATTATAATCTTTACTGCAGTCCAATACTCCTATCCTGGATTAGACTGATATCTGCTAACCATGCCGACGGCAAAGAAGATGTCGAGTCTAGTGTAAAGTATAGCATACATGAGGCTTTCTATTGCCAAAGTATAAGGAACCGCCTTCATCTTTTCTATCTCATCAAGTGTCTTAGGATACTGATCCTTGGATAGAGTTATTCCATGCCTGAAAGGGAGAAACCCTTTCTTAGAATCCTGCATGCTAAAACGAGTAAGGATATCATCGATATACTTTGCTTGTGATAAGCTTAACATTATTTGTTTTCGATCTCGCATAAGCTTGATCCTAAGGATGTAACTGGTTTTTCCCAAGTCCTTCATATCGAACTGCACAGATAACCATACTTTAACCGTAGATAATTCCCCCACATCGTTTTCGATGAGCAAGATGTCGTCTACATAAAGTACTAGGAAGATCACCTTGCTTCCGTCATGCTTCTTGTACACACAGGACTCATTCGGACTTTGATCAAAATCATAAGACTTAATGACTTGATCAAACTGAGTGTTCTAAGACCTTGATGACTGCTTAAGTCCATAAATAGATCTCTTAAGCTTACACAACATGTGTTCCTGACCCTTTGTAATGAATTCGTCTAGTTGTATCATGTAAATACACTTGTCAAGACTTCCGTTTAAGGAAAGCTGTCTTGACGTCCATTTGCCAGATTTCGTAATTGAAATAAGCGACAATGGATGAGAGAATCCGGATAGACTTAAGCATGGCTACCGGCGAAAAGGTTTTCTCGTACTCAATCCCTTCTTTCTAAGTGAACCCTTTAGCAACAAGCCTACCTTTGAAGATTTCATCCTTCCCGTCTGCTCCTCTCTTCTTCTTGTAGATGCACTTGCATCTAATGGGTTTTATCCATTCGGGTGGTTCTACAAGTTTTCAGATCTGATTGGAATACATAGATTCTATCTCTAAATTTATAGCTCTTTGCTAAAGATCTGCATCTTTGTCTTGTAGTGTTTCATTGTAGTTACAGGGCTCGGTGTCCAGTTCTACTGGGATCCTGTCAAAAGACTCTCCCAAGAACATATACTAGTCAGGTTGATGAACAACCCTCCCACTACGACGAGGCACTACCTGTGTCTGTGTACTAACAGTAACACGCTGTACAGAATTAGAACCTTATGCATCAGCACCCTTTTTCTTGATTTGTACCTGTCCCGATAATCCTCCCACTACGACGAGGTAATGGAATATCAGTGACTTGTGGTTCCTCTTTCGTTCTACTGGTATTTTCTCTCAGTTCTTCTAGAATAATTTTACTTGGGCCTATGATCCATGATATAATTCTCTTCCATGAATCGGGCATTTGTGCTAACAATGGCCTTCTGATCCTTAGGGTTATAAAATAGACCGCCCTTCGTTCTCTTGGGATACCCCACAAAGAAACAAACTTTCGTCCTTGGTTCCAACTTACCCGCGTTCCCTTTCAGCACATATGCTGGACACCTCCAAATCCGAATGTGTTTCAGACTAGGCTTACGGGCGTCCACAATTCTGTGGGAGTAGAAGGTACTGACTTAGAAGATACCAAGTTCAGAATGTAAGCAGTTGTTTCTAAAGCGAGTCCCCAAAACGAATCAGGTAAACTTGAATAACTCATCATTGACCTTACCATCTCTATAAGATTCATATTCCTTCTTTCTGCTATACCACTCTGCTGTGGAGTGCTAGGTGCAGTCAACTGGGATGTAATCCCATCTGATGACAAGTAGTCCTTAAACTCTCCAAAGAGGTAATCCCGACCATGGTCGGATCGTAGTGATTTGATATTTTTATCCAGACACTTCACCTCTGCCTTGAATTCTTTGAATTTCTCAAAGTATTCAGACTTACGGTGCATCAAGTAAATGTATCCATATCTTGAGTAGTCATCAATGAAACTAATGAAGTACTCAAAGTTACCTCTAGCCCAGATTGTTATAAGACCATACACATCAGAATGAACCATCTCCAACGGTTCTTTAGTTCTATAGCCTTTGATCGAAAAGGGCCTCTTGGTCATCTTACCCTCTAAATAAGATTCACAGACTAGAAGTGCCTCCACTTCCAATAAACTCAAAGGTCCATCTACTACCAATCTATTTATCCTTTTTAGATTAATATGATCCAAGCGTAAGTGCTAAAGAAACGTTTGGTTCATTAAAGAAGAAAACTTTCTCTTATATGGTAATATAGATGTATTATTCGTTTCTGTTAGTTGCAGTGTAGGAGAGATTGGAGTAATAATATAAAGATCATCCACCAATGTACCAGAACAGATAACCCGTTTATTATTCTTAATAACCACAGAGTTATTAAAATAAACCAAATATCCGTCTTTAATCAATCTAGAAACGAAAACTAAGTTCCTTCTAATGGCAAGTACATAAAGATAATATCTCAATATTAAAATCCGATCTCTATCAAAACTAAGAGTGACATCTCATACTACAACTGCTGTTACCTT
Source organism: Heliamphora pulchella (assembly GCA_032270985.1). NCBI lineage: Eukaryota > Viridiplantae > Streptophyta > Magnoliopsida > Ericales > Sarraceniaceae > Heliamphora > Heliamphora pulchella. Next base: position 1,317 of record JAULJZ010211532.1, on the reverse strand, counting down.
AGTATTATTACTCATATGCAGGTAAATTTTTCCATCACTAAGTTGTTGGGTTTTCTGGAACTCCTGCAATGAATTGTAGACATGATTAGTGGCTCACGTATCTACACACCAGGTACCGATAGATAACGCCACTAAACATGTTTCCACAACCAGTGAACAGAAATTACCCTATTTTTTCAACTTTATGAGAAATACTGGACATAACTTTTTTCAGTGTCGAGTCTGGTTGCAGTAAAACATCTGCCTTTCGGATTTTTCACACTAGTCCGTGGCCCACTAACTACCCTGAAAATCGTGTTTCCCTGTTTCTGAACCTTTTTCTTCTTCATGCCTTTCGGCCCCAAAGAAAAATCTTTTTTTGAAACAGACACATTTTCTGGTATTGAAGGAATACCATTTATAGTTAAAGCTATATTCAAGTTACATTTTCAGTCAACAAAATTTGGTCCCGAAAGTTTGTTTTCTTCAAGTATTAAAGCGAGTGGGTTGAAATTCATTTTAATCATGAGAATCACATAATTAAAAAATCGTTAATTATGATGAGTAAAACTTTGAATTCATTTTAATTTGGTTTCCTCTACCATTTTAAAATTAATTCGCCAGCAGCCTAATAACATGTGAATAGCATGCCACGTTGGGTGAACGTCTTCTATCCATCATAAGACCAGACATGCTAATTTTTTTTAACTTTACTATTTAGGCAAATTACATTGCCAAGTAAAAATTAAATAGCTGATATAGTTTCGGTTTAGTATATAATAACAGTGATTCAGTTGGAGAGTATACTATTATATACAGTTAAGTGTTAACCATCACCTAATTTCAAATTAATCGCTTCGCAATGAACCCTTCAGTTGGAGAAGTGATCCATACTAACAATTATTCAAAATTATCCATAAAAGAGGTTTGTACCGGCGATAACGCAATTAATCTGTTCGTTGGGGAGTAAAGCTTTACTGCCAACACGTAGGGTTTAATTGCATCGCCTACAAACTAGTGATCGAGACCGCGGGATTTATCTGTGAATAAATTCCCTCTCTCACTTAGATTTTTAAAACATTTTTTAGGGTTTTAAAAATCTGTTTAATTAAAATAAATTTATTAATTTTGAACGCCACACAATCTGAAATAATCAAATATCTTTCCGTGTATACGATTCCAAATATTCTGGTTTATCAAACCATCTTTTCGTGTTTAAATGCGTAACATATAAAATTTAATAAATACACAGTTTTTTCTCCAGCTTTTCAGTTAAGGTAGTGATTAAAGGTATTTATTTATTTTATTTTTTGTTCCACATTTTTTGAAAAATAATAA
>JAULJZ010211521.1:0-18626 GCA_032270985.1 Heliamphora pulchella | reverse complement strand
CCCAATCCAAAGAGTGGGTTCTGATATTTTAGTAAACATTTGAAATGTTTCAACAATTTTTTGAAACATAAATAACATACCAAACATGGTCAGGATTTGCGATTTTTTTGAAAATATAAACAAAAAAATAAGGGGAAAAAACGTTACCAAACAGAGTTTTTTTAGGGCAGGCAAATAAAACAGGGACTTGGAGTTCCAATAAAACTTTTGCCCTTACCATATGAGGGCCCAACATAAAGAAAAGAACATCATATCCATGGCCTCAAGAGACATGGGCCTCAATAGTCATTTCACATTCTTGCTAATATCCAATTGTATTTGGTAATATTAATTATACAGACAACCAACCACTGATCAATTACAGAAATTAGATTTTGATTATATATTTATACTAAAATTCACAACATTTATTAATTTTAGTACAAATCAATGGCCAGAATAAAACTTCTGTAAATTTTGTAATTAGTTGTATGTGTACAAAGTATTTTTTAATTTATTAACCATTCTTGCAAATACCCAATTCTATTAACCAGATTGGGCTCCGGGTTTCTCCTATTGGGCCTTTACGTCCTAAATATCCATTCTTGCAAATACCCAATTCTATTAACCAGATTGGGCTCCGTGTTTCTTCTATTGGGCCTTTAGGTACAAATATACAAAAAAAAAATTTAAAGAACAAAAATCTACAACCGCATTTAAAATAAAAATTTGGCCCTATAAATGAGTGAGTTCGAAATAGTGAAATAATTTCTCTTATTGGTAATATATCTTTTAAAAAAAAGTTTGAAAAAGGCATTAGACTAAATATATTTTTGATCGAAAATAAATCGAATAAAAAAATAGATCGACAATAATAAAATAGTTACAAAAAATAGCAAAAAAACTCTTATGAAAAAAGAAAAAACAACCGTTACAAAAAAAGAGTATCAAACCTCTACGCAAGAGAACACAAATTTCATTAAAAATGATCGAAAAATAGCCTCCTATTCTACTACTCCGCATTCTTTGTGAAAAGAACAGTATCCTATACCTCTACCTTACAAGTTTGACGTTTTCTGACCGCACATATTAAAATGCAGTAGATAGCGTCATGTTATGGCCTGCAAATAGATTTGAAAATCGGTTATGAAAAGACGTGCTAAAATAACATTTTTTTTTTTTGATTCGATGAAAATAGAAAGAAACAACAAAAACAAAAAAAGAGATTAGAGTCTCTCAAAAGCAACCCCCGCAACATCAGCACCAAGAAGAGGTGCAATTGAGGTGGGGGGAGATCACAGAAACCAAATGATCGTCTTGATCCCCTCCTAGATTTGCTAAACCATCTGCCACTTGATTCCCCTCGCGGCAGATGTGGTTGATACTGCTAGCAGTGTCCATCACGAGCTTGCAGCAATCCTCAACAAGGGCTTTGTGCGGGGAGTGGAAGATGTCTCCATCGGAAATTAGGTTGAGAGCCACCTTACAGTCAGTCTCGATATCTAGATCGTGAAGACCTTCTCCAGCTGCTTCTTTAAGGCCATTCAGGATGGACCAAAGCTCCGTTTCTAGGCTGGTACAGTCCTGTAGGCGACCATAATAACCAGTAATCCATTGCACACTTTCATCCCTAAAAACACCTCCAAAATCGGCAATCCCCGAATTGTCACGGGAACATCCATCAGTGTTAAGTTTCAGTCCACCTGCAATAGGAAAAGTCCATTTGATTAGCTTGGGGATCACATGGGGAGACGGGGTGGAATTACCACCAAAAGCCAAAGAGATCTCCTCAGAAAAAGTGAAGATAGTGTTAATGATGTGAGGAGGATCTCCTTCAATCCCATCAAAAATGAGTTTATTTCTAGTAAGCCAGAGTTGTCAAAGAGTGACTGCAAAAATGGTGTAGCTTGCCACCATTCCCAAGGAACAGTTGGGGTTTTTCATATTGCTAGTAAGCCAGTCGTCCCAAGTGATATTAGTCTCAGAATGTTGGACTTGCAAGCAAGAAAGATTAGTCTAAATATCGCAGCTGAAATGACAAAATCTAAATATGTGGTCAATATCTTCAACAAAGTCACCACATTTGGGGCATGTGGGGTCAACAGCAAGGCCTCTAATGTAACATTGATGGTTAGAGAGGATTTTTCCGTGGAGGCAGGTCCAGAGGAATCCTTTGATTTTTTGGGGTAGGTGGAGCTTCCAAACCCAATTCCAATTCCCGAGAGCCTTTTCTCTGTTCTCAATCAGGTTGCATACAGATTTGAGGTAAAAATGGCCAGTACTGGATAGAGTCCAGCAAGGGGTGTCATCAAAAGAGCTGAAGGTAGGTTTCGGAGTAGTTAAAATCGAAGTGATCTCTTCAGGGGAAAGAACATCATGTAAAGAAGTAAGATTCCAATCAGAGTTGTTAGTGAGAATGTCCTTGATTTTGGCAGGATTGTTGGTCATGTCAGGGTGGGTAAGCATAAGAAGGTGTTGCCCACACCACCAGTCATTCCAAAGTGAGATTGTTTCACCATTGCCAACAAGCCATTTCATCCCTTTAGATAAGGTATCTTTTGAAAGAAGAATACTTCTCCATGTATGGGAAGAGTTGCCTTTTCTCGATTTCTTGAAGAAGTTATTGAATTGGAGATACTTCCTCTTGATCATATCCACCCATAAGGAATTTGGCTTTGTGAGAATTTTTCAGCTTAATTTTGTGAGGAAGGCAAGGTTATTGGCTCTGGCTTTTCTAATTCCAAGACCCCCATTATTTTTGCTTTTACACATAGTGTTTCAATTCACAAGGTGAATTTGTTTTCCAGAATCGGAGTCACCCCAAAAAAAAATTCTATTAAGCTTGTCAATACTATCAAGGAGAGGGGAGGAAAGTTTGGCAGTTTGCATGGAGTAAGTAGGAATGGTGGTGGTGATAGATTGAATAAGAGTAACTCTACCCATGAAAGGAAGGGTTTTTGCTTTCCAACCAAAGAGCTTCTTATTAAGATTGGTAAGAATGTACTCATAATGGCATCTTTTGACACGGGAGTGTAGGAGGGGAACCCCAAGGTATCTACCCAGGTCTTGGGTGATGGAAATGCCATAAGAGTGGCTGATAGAGGTATCAACATTAGAAGGGATGTTGGGAGAGACAAAGAGTTTGGATTTAGAAAGGCTAATGGTTTGGCCAGAAGAGTCGCAAAAGGTATTAAGGACAGCCATGGCGGTTTCAGCACCTTTAATAGAGGCCTCCACAAAAAGGATAATATCATCAGCGAAGAAAAGGTGGCTGAAAGGGCGTCCATTTTGAGATGCATTAATCCCTTTCCACCAACCCAAATCCACAGCGTGGTTGATAAGGAGAGAGAGAGGCGTTCCATACAGAGGACAAAAAGATAAGGCGATAAGGGGTAACCTTGTCTTAAGCCTATGCTAGGAGAAAAGCTAGGGAGGGAGCTGGTCACCATTCCAAAGAACAGAGAGGGACACGCTAGTAACACAATTCATAACCAGCTCAATCCAATCACGGTCAAAGTTGAAGAATACAAGGGTGTCATGAAGGAAGGTCCACAAGATCTTATCGTAGGCTTTCTCAAAGTCAATTTTGAAGATCATACCACATTTCTTTCCCTTTTTGCGACGCAGGGAGTGAATGATTTCCTGACAGATGATAATGTTATCAGAAGTTTGCCTACCTGGGATGAGGCTGGATTGGGAGGGGTTGATAATCTCCTGAAGCAGAGGTCTAAGTCTATTAACCAAAATTTTTGCCAAGATCTTGTAGCTAACATTGCAGAGACCAATAGGCCTGAATTGGTTGATGGTGGTCGGGTAGGAGACTTTAGGAATGAGGGTGACCAGAGTTTTGTTGGCTTCAGGGGGGAAGCATCTCATATGGAGGTAGTGTTTAATGAAGTCGCACACAGCGGGGCCAATGATGTCCCAGTATTTGTGGTAAAAAAGGCCTTGTATGCCGTCAGGACCAGGGGCTTTGGATCCCTTGATACTTTTAACAGCAGTCCAGTTCTCAGCTTCAGAAGGAATAAAGGCAAGAGGGGAGGTGAAAAGGTTAGAGATGAGACGATGAGGGATGCAGTCCCAAACGGAGGAGATGGGAGCGAGGTGGGCAAAGAAGATATTGGTAAAATATACAATGATGAGGTCTTGGAGAAGACAAGGTTCGCTAACCCAGTTGTTAGAGTCATCTTTAAGGGTCGAAATTCTGTTCCTTCTACGGCGGCGGGTCAGAGTACTTTGGTGGAAGAATTTAGTATTCCGATCGCCTTCAGCAATCCAGCTGATTCTAGACTTTTGTTTTCAGAAAATCTCCTCTTGATTAAGGACACAGTTGTACTCCTGAATAAGATTTTTATTTAAAAGGAGCAGGCTATGGGAGAAATTAAGGTCCTGAGCTTTTTGTACACCCTCAATTCTAGCTAGGAGTCTTCTTTTCTTACTAAGGATGTGTCCAAAGACAGTTTTATTCTAGATTTTAGCATGATCGACCAAGGTATTGATTTTGTCAGGAAGGGGGACAGCCGGGCCACTCCAGGCTTTTTTAACTAAATTGATGAAGTCGGGGTGGGTAGTCCAGGCAGCTTCAAAACGGAAGGGACGATTGTTGGGAGGGGAGGTATGGATGCCATTAACAAGAATCAGCAAATGGCAGTGGTCAGAGTAGGTCCTAGGACGATGTCGGATCACAGTGTTAGGATAGGTAATATTCCACTGATTGTTGCAAAGGCCTCTGTCGAGGCGTTCCATAATGTTGGCAAAACCCATTCTATTGTTAGTTCAAGTAAACTTGGGTCCGATAAAACCAATATCATGAAGGTTACAATTATTCATATAATTAAGAAGATGGGGGCGTCTAGAGTTACCTCGAATGTGAGCTCTGCGTTCGGATGGTTTAGCGAAATCATTGAAATCGCCTGTGAGGAGCCATGGGTGATTGATATGTCTAGCTTTATCAGTCGTATCCATCCAAAACATCTCACGGTTGTTGGGATTGGGGCTAGCGTAGATAGCAGAGAGGATCCAATCTTCATAGTCAGGTTTTTGGATGGTGGCGTGGATGCATTGGTCTTTGGAATCGTAGGCACATACATTAATCTGCGTGGGGTCCCAAAGGATCCAGATACCTCCGAAACGACCAATGGGGTCGGAGATGGAAAAGGCCGTGAAACCAAGATTGTTAAAGAAACTAGCAACACCAGAGAACGCAACTTTAGTTTCCAGAAGGATCAAAATATCATATTTATGAGCCGCAATGATCTCTCTAATGCAGCATTTAAAGGTCGAGTTGCCGGCACCTCGACAGTTCCAAGAGAGAATGATCATGGATGATAGGGTTGGAAGGTCGGGCAATGGGAGAAAGCTATCCCATTTTAGCATCGTTTTCGTAATGTTGCGATCTGTCGGTGGGCCGTTCTGGCTGGAGAAACGAAGTTCTCGCAGCTGGGCTTCGGCTACGGATGGGCCGTGACTCAGGATCTACATCCGGATTGTCCTTATCCACCAATCTACCCTTAGGATTTGAACGTCGTCTGTGTCTGGCCAAACGAGGATAGCTATAGGATGGTTGCACATGCGGTGGTATGCCACGGGGGTCATCCTGATAGGGATCCACAGCAGGTAGAGGAGAGGTAGGATTAAGCAAGGGGAGGGGTTAGAACCAGAGATGGGGGGAAGAGCTAGACCTGAGGGGTTGCAGGGAGGAAGCTGCGGCAGATTAGGGTTTTCCAGGGGGGAGAATTGATTTAAAAGTGGAAGGGAGGAATCAAGGCCCGCTAGGGAATTGGAGAGACCAGCCGAGGCTTGAGTTTTTAAAAGACTATTCTCAGTAGAATGAGATTCCCAGTGGGGGCTGGGATGGGCCAAGGGGTGGGGTGGGTTAGGATGTTTCGGGTTGGGCCTTAAAGAGGGGGCCAGAGGTTTAGGAGCGGGCCTGTTGGGCTTTCTCTTAACAATCATCCACTGGCCATACAGTTTGGGCTGAGAAGTAGTAGCCAGAGGAGGGGATGGGCTGGCGTTGTTAGAGACAAGGGTAGGGGGTTTCAGCGCCGGTGACTCCCTAGCCGTTTTCGGTAAAAAAGTCGCCGGTTACCAAATATCTGGGCAACAATCCATTTTATGGCCAATTTTTCCACAATTAAAGCAGAATCCATGAATATGTTCATAAACTATGTCAAACTTCTTACCTTTAACAACGAACCTTTCACAACGAAGTGAGGAATAAGAGGTTTTTTTAGATCAAGCTCAATGCATACCTTGGCATAACTTCCTCTGCTAGCAGTAATGGTGTTGAGATCTACCTTCATTCAATAACTTTAGCGATTGTAAACAAGATCTTTTCTTCGTAATATTCGATCAGTAAGCAAGGGAAGCGAACCCAAACTGCTGTTCGACCTTCTTCTGTCTCTCCCGGTTTAAAATTCAGTTCCCATTTTCTAACAGTGAGGTAGTGATCAAAAATAATCCAAGGCTCATTCATCGCAACATGTGTTCTGTCAGCCATCATTTGAAATTTTACAAGAAAAAAACCTAGCCCTAAATCGATGACTTCAAAATCTCCCTAGAGTCCCCAAATCTGAGAAGTTTTGGATACGAGGGCTTCGTATCCAATTGATTTGCCGAGAAGCTTCACAATAAGGCAATCCTCCCATTGCTTCCGTGCTCGATTGATGAGGCGCTATGGGATGACAACAATGGGTGTCCCGTCGGGGGTGAAGATTGTAGCGGCGGATTCGCCCGTGGGTCGATTTGAAGGGTCTGTCAACTCTTCCTCGTCTGAGAAGAACTCTACATCACTGTCAAATGATTTATCTCGGATCTTGGCTTGGAGGAGGGCATCTTTGAAGGTTTTGGGTTCCACGCAGAGGGAAGGGGCCGGGGGGAGCAGGGGGGAAAGGGGGAGGGGAAGGGGGAAGAGGGGAGGACGTCGGCGTCGGCCATGGGGTCGTCTTGCCTAGGATCAGGGGGGGGAACCTTATGATCGGCGTTTTCGGAGGAGGTAAGGAACGCGTTCATTCTAGAAAGAGAAAGTCTTTTTTAGAATAACACTTTCACTTGCGCATTAATGGTCATAGTTTTGAATGTTGTACCAAATAATGTACCGATTTTCTAATTGATACAGTATGTATCAGTACCTGTGAAACAACGGGCATCGTTTTAGATTTATTACTATAAAATATTTATATATATAAGATTATTGTTCAACAGTAAATAATTTAGTATAATATAAATATTTATCTAACATACTATTTCAATTAATTAGTCTAAATTAATTTTTTATCTCATTATTAATAATTTGATAGCTAACTTGAAAACATATAAATTTAATATTTGAAATTTTTAATACTGATTTAATATTAATTAGCTTTAAAACTTTTCATTTATGCTATTATTTGAAACTTGAATTAAAGCATAAAAATACAAAGAAAAAGTAAAAACAAAAAAAAATAAGTAAAATTTTCTTGTTTGCTTGAATTCTTACTATATTTTTATGTTATTATTGCTTCTATGTTTGCTTTGGAGCAAATAATTTGAATGTGTACATTCAATTTTATAGCCATTAATCAATATATTTTACAATATAAAAATAAATAAAACAAACTTAATATAAAAGCAAGGGGTAAACGAGTTGATAAGAGGGGACATTTAAGGAATTAAAGTTCTTAAGTTTGACTCCTCTTAACCTTTTCTAGTTATCTAATTATGATGTCTTTGTCTAGGTGGGGTGTACAGGGACTCAAAGTTTCTTTGCACTTGATTTTTCGTCATAAAAGATTGATATTATTTAATTTTATTTTGTGAAACAAGTTTTTTTTTTAATTTGATTATTAGTGTCAAGAATTGTTGCAACTACAACTTTAGAGAGTTTTTGACTATTTCTTGCCATTAAAAGTTGTATTTTTAAATTTTAAAATACTATTTTTAACGATGACTACTTTCTATAATGACGAGATTTGTGCACATTTAGTAACAAATTAAATAGTCACAAAAAGTGATAATTTAGTGACATACACATTGTATCACTAATATTATATATTTTAGCTTATGTTTGACTTAGTTTTTATTTTTTGTAAATTTTTTGATTTTTTAACTTTTTTGTAAAAAAGTTAAAGTGAAAAGATGTAGAAAAATTCAATTAATATTATACTATAAACATTGGCTTTTTAGCCTTTGTTTAGCCTAGCTTTTTGAAGAGATTTTTTTGCTTAAAAGTTTCTTGAAAAGTCTATTTATTTGGTTTTTGTTAGTTTTTTTACATATTTTTATATTTATTTTTTTACAAAAAAATCAAAAAGGCAAAAAACTTACAAAAAAAAACTAGCCTAAACACAAGCTTAGTGATCCAATTAATAAGTTGTCACTATATATTATTAGCTACAACAATTCTGTGACAACCCCTTTATTGTTATTAAAGATTTTTAGCGACAAATAATAAATACTTTATAATAATTTATAATTGTCACTAATTGTCAACCTTCTTATAAATCCATTCAAATATGAGCAAAATTTATCACAGTAATACAATTTATATATTATAATTTATTCTTGTATCCAAATTCATTTTCCAATGAAACAAAGGTTATATATATATATATATATAACAAAATAAAAACTATAAGTAGTAATGCTAGAGTGATAATGTTTAACGACCACATCAATCAAATAGCATATAACATGATATTTCATATTTAATACTTACGTCATTTTATGAATTTATTATTTATTTATTTATTGTTCTTACACACATTTCATTGGACATCATAAAGCATTATTAATTTTATACAAACACAAAATTAATGAGAGTAGAGCTTCCAAGGAAGGCATTGGAGGTTAGAGCAAGGCTCATCCCCGTCCCATGTGGTGGTACATTCTCCTTCGGGGCCGCCGTCACAGCACTTGCAGGCCACTCCCAGCGTTGTAAATATTTTTGTATATGCTACACATGCACATATCATCGGAAAATTATTACATACTTAGAAAATTATTATATACTTTCAAAGTACTATGTAAGTGATATTATGTGATATTTTTAACAAATAAGCAACTACAATTTATATAATGTGGGCTAATTTTTATCTTTTAATTATCCAATAAAAATAAGTTATCATATTCTTATCGTAAAATTTATCGTCACCATATTAAATGTGAATACCACAAAAATTTGCCACATAAAACCCTAGGAGAACCGAATAATTACTCCACATCATCTCGATAAGAAATTAACTATCTCAAAATATATATATTTTTCTGCTCTGATGCATTAAGAACAGTTCGATGTATCTTGAGAGAGAATCTCATGTTTTGAGATTTTTATATAATTTAATGATTTCTAATGCATTAAGATAGAGAAAGATACATCCTAGTAAATAGACATTCTTATCTTCCAATCATAGTTTTGAATGAGGTGCATGATAGTATATACTGATTTTCTCATTTATATGATACGTACCGATATCGATGAAATACTAGGTAGTTTAAATTTATCGTTATAAAATATTAAATATATATTTTTAAAAATATTATTTAATAATAAATAATTTAGTATAATATAATTATTTAATTAAAATAATATTTTAATTAATTATTATAAATTAAATTTTAATCTCATTATTTATAGTGAGAAAGCTAATTAATTCGAAAGCACTAAAATTTAACATATAAACTTTTTAATAATAATTTAATATTGATTAAGTTTAGAACTCTACCTTTATAGTATATTCGATGCTTGAATTAGAATATAAAAAAAATAAAATTAAAAATTAAAAATAAAAAAACTAAGTAAAAAAAAAATTATGAACTAGTACGTATCTAGTATTACATGATATAGGCTGGTACATACCAGTATTATCCGGTACGGAACTAAATAATTAGTGTACTAATTTTGTTCAAAATAGTACGTACCAATATTAACAACTATGATTCCAATAAATTAAGGGGGCGTTTGGCAAAACTATTACTCGTAGTTTGTAGCTAATAGCTCCTTAGTACTAATTTTAGCAATAAATTACAAGTTTTTTCAAACATTTACAACTTCTGTTACAATTTATAACTATGTTTTCTTCTATTTAAGTTACAAGCTAAAATATTTACCAAGCACTCACAACTTCTACAACAAATTACAATATATAATCTACTAGTTTTAATATGTCAAACACCACCTAAGAACGATTGGTTTCATCTTGAGACATTCTCCAACAAATTCTCATATAATCTTTTGTTGGACAGCGAATTAGAGAGAGAGAGAGAGAGAGAGAGAGAGAGAGAGCAAATCCTTACTTTGTTGGGGTAGGAAGGGAAGCGCAAGCGGCCTGGCATCCACAAGAAGTACTCTTGGTCCCTGACATGTGAAACCAATCCCCAAAAGCAACAACAGAAGAAGCAGCAGCAGCCAAGGTTTGGACAGACCCATATCTCCTTCTTCCTTCAACAATTAAACACTTTATGTCCATATATATATATATATATATATAATGTGGATGCCCAAGAGGACTAGGACTAACAGGTGATCAATAACCTGTTTGGCATCTTTGAAAAGATGTTTTTTTTTTTAAATGAAATTATTATAATAATCTAAATTAAAAAATCAACTCAACCCTCAATAATCTAATATATATTTAAACATTTTAATAAAAAATAAACAAAACTACCTAAACAAATTATCCTAAATAATTTAATATATTTTTTCACTATTTTTTTGAAAAAAAATTAAATCTCTTAATTTTTAGACATTCGAAACAGAGACTGGATAAAGGAGACCTGCAAGACTTATAAAAATAATGGGTATATATTTGTTTAATGATAGATTTGTTTATATTATTTTATTTTATTTTAATTTTATTCTCACTGTTTGTGTTTGAAGCGTAGCTAGCTGCTGCAGATAAGGGGAAAGCGGCTTTTGCCTTCTGGATACAATAAAACAGACCACACGTTTCCACTGTCCTTGCATCTCTTGTAATAGCTTGGTTGGAACTTGGAAGTTTCGTTTCAAAGTTTCTTTTTTTTTTTAATCAACATTTAAGCACACACTTAATCTTACACTTTATGCTTAGTAAGATTTGAATTCCAAACCTTCTATTAGAAGGCTAACACGCATGCTATTGGGCCAAATGCATTTGATTTGATTCTTCCAACAAGATCAAATAATACATCACACTATACTTTGTGTTAGTGACTTACATATGACAAAAGAAAATGTTAACTATCGTCCGGATGAATAATTAAACTCTAACTAGTAAGAGTTTAAATTTTGATAGATAAAAGTTTAACTCTTATCGGTGAAACTTTTTTATTAATCACTGCTCACTTGACGGTGAATAGTAAAACCTTTTAAAACAAAATGCCAACTCCAATCCAAATATAGTGATTAAAAGAGACTTCTCTCATTAGAAGTTTCTTTTTAACCTCTGAGTGGTAAAATGTAATTGCTGCTCTTTTCTCATAATATCTCAAAATTGAAACTCTTATCGATAAGAGTCTTTATTATCGGTAATAGTTAGTATTACCCTATATTTAATTTACTTTTTTATGTTACAATTACGTATATTGAGTTCGTTTAGTGTAGTTAGAATTATGAACTCATAAATTATAATTTAAAAAATACAATTATAACGTTAAGTACAAATTAAAAATATTTGTTATTGCTACAAATGTATAACTTCAAGCAGTACAATGTGTGTGCTTGTTAATTTCAAATGAGAAATTATAAGTAAAAAATTATAACCATGTTGAGTTAAAAGGTAAGAAATAATTTCTAATAAATGCCATCATTTCCAAAAAAATTTGATCTTATCTACTCCACTCGTATTTTCTTATCCTCTCTATGTTCATGGTGGCGCTATTTGGATCTTATCCGCACCACTCCTTTGGTTATGGGATTAGAGTTTGGAATTGGTATTATTTATCCATATGTTATCTATTCTCAACTAAATATTATTTGTTATAAAAAATATTACATTAATAATTTAAATACATTAGTTATCCCATGAAAATAATCTTTCAACCAAATAAGCTTTCTACATTCACGGTGATGACATAAAAAAATAAAAATAAAATTGATTTAAGATATACAACAACTATGTATGTATCAACTACAAATTCGATCATTACAAAAATTAACAAAAGATAAGAAAACAGGACAATGTCGTTATTAATCTACATGATTTATCGTTTTGCCAATGTTACACAACTATTAAGTAATAAGTAATTTTGGTATTAAATATTAGATAAAACATAAGAACTTACCATTCATATATCTAAAAAATCAAAAAACAAAAATAAAATAAAATTTAGCCAGCCACACCTCCCCAAGTCCCTTAGAGATGGCTTAGGTCCTGTTTGGGCTCTCTTAAAAGTGGGCTTTTGCAAAAAAAAACTAATTTTTAAGCCGCACTGTTTGGCCTCTCTAAAAAGCCACCAACTATTTTTTTCACTATTTTTTTCACGGAAAAGAAAACTTATATACATCCCACACATACACTAAATTTTTTTAAAAAATAAAATGATTATAATACTCTTAATTAAAAAAGTTAACTTTCCTAAAAAAAAAAGTCATACTAATATTCTAAAAACTACAACTTAAAAGTAAAAAGTATGAGCATTTAGACGTTTTAATAATAAATAAAAAAACTACTATAAAAAATTATCACAAATAATCTAACTTTTTTTTTGTCATTTTTTCTAAAAATACAATGGACAAGTTTTATAGACATTAGTCAACAAGGTAGTCAATGACAAAGAAATAATCAGAACAAAAACATAATAATATAAACAAACAAACATGTCACTGTCGAGGCAACTTCCAGGCAAAGGGAAACGCAGCTGTTAAATGCAAATTCTAATTAAAGAAATGCCTTAGATGTTTCCAATTTCCAATCGGTCAATTCTTTTCAAAACTTTATTTTTGGCCTTCTTTTCTTTTCTTTTCTTTTCTTTTCTTGTCTTTGATGGTAACAATTGGGATAGACATAAATAAGAACTAACGAGAGCTGCACGCCCAATGTGTGCAATTTTTTTCTTATTATATATATACACATTGGTGGGAAGCTAAGTGAAGGTTTGTAACTGTAGAGACGCGAGTGCGTGATGTGAATTGTTTATGATCTTTTTACATATTTAACCTTAGAATTAATGCAGAATGCAGTTATCTTGGATGGGAAAATTGGTTGTAGATTTTGTACAAATTTTGAATTAACAAGGGCGTGACAAGGCTTCAAGTTTTTATAACCATCAAATTTTGGGTACCCTTTGTTAGATAGTATAGATAGCAAAATGACGAACAACGCAATCTAAATTCATCTTGAAACTAAAAGATAAACTAGTTAAGAGAAAAATATATGAATCAACACACACTGCATGGCAACTAAAATTTCATTCTATTTCCTTACAAGGGAGATCTCAATTTCCTTATATTCAATTTGCAAAAACGAACAAAACAAAAACTCGTACCTTACAAAAATTCCTCACCCAGTGAGTAAGAGTATATATGATCAGACTACCTACTTTTTTCTTCACTTCTGTTTGAATTAGTGATGAAAGAATATGAGTTCCATAATCTCCATATAAAGTCAGAACTCAACCACCTCGATTTTGCCCCTGGTCGGGACTTGTTCCTCTTATAGATCTACACGAGTTTCTACAAAACATTTCAAGAGCAATAGAGAGATGTTAATCACAAGCAGCAGAAGAGAGCAAGAGAAGAATTGCACCAAACCTCTAAGCACTAAAGAAAGAGCCTAATGTAGATTGTAGGCAGTATACAAATGCATAATGTCATCAAACACATAAGCTAGAAAACAAGTTCCCACAACCCCCTTTGTGAGTATCGTGTGATTGTTTTTCTCAACTAAACTGTACTATCAACCCGAAGAGAATGTCAAGCTAGGTAAATGTAATTCAACTGTTGGTGTCAACCGGTGCCAACTCGCGTTATTGAAATTAAAAAAAAAAAAAAAACTGGTAAGAAGAGGAAAGGATAACCATTCATTGATGCTCAAAGAGACCCAACTTGGTTCAAAATCAATTGCAAAAGAAGTCCCAAATCATGGGGCAACACTGGTTTCGATGAACCTTTGATCACCCGAGTACGTCAAAAACAACCCAAGTCTAGTCCATAACCAGTTTGGAACCATGACAACTACATTTATATGGATGCATCAGCAAAATACCAGACACCCTGGATAGGAAGACTGTAGACATGAACATAGATTAATGAGAGATCACAATACCATTTCATTGTGTTCAATGCTATATTCACTGTGACAAAATTACCAGTTTTCAAGAAGATTTAAATTAAGAAGACCCTTACTTGGCCAGAGCCCCCCTAAACTTTGTTTTACTTAATAATTATTCAACTCAATCTCCCATGGTTCCAAGAGAGGAAAAGACTAAGCAACAATAAACTTTGGAAACCAAATCATAAGAAACCAGACAAATTCTAAACTCAACCACAGGTTTAGAGTAGGTTATTCGAGAAAATCCCATTTTAATAACTGTTAACACATAACATGATTTTGCCTAGCATGTTCCATATTATCCATTCTTCATGAACTTAATTTAGGAACCTTCAAGGTTTCCAAACACCACAAAAACTAGTTCATAACACAAAGTATATGTATATCTGGATATGTAGCAACGTCATATACTAAACACTTAACAACTCCTTCCCCTACTTACTAATGCAATCCTTTGGTTTATGCAATATTCAGGAAAATGTAACGCAATTTAGCATGCTTCCAGATACCTGGTAAATAGATTACGATCAAGTCTAGGAAACCTCGGCGGGCCAAGAGGATACCAAGGAGCAAGCGGGGGAACGCTCCTGTTTCAATTGATAAATTTGAATCCTAACAAAGTTCAACAAAAAAAACATATATATTCAAATTTAGAGGCAGAATAACGTACGGTTGTTGCCCAAGCCCAAAATCAGGCAAAGCAGTATAGGTAGAGACGTTCATCCAATCAAACAAACGATAGTCAGGTCCTGTGTCCATTACGAACAAATGTAAGCCTAGAAAGAGTTTATTATATTCATTACTTTAACAGTTGAAGAATATAACCGATTGTACAAACCTATAGTCATGCCCCCACCAGTGCCAAAAGGGCCACTGAAAGACAGTTGAAACAAAAACTAACATCAGTAAGCTGGCAGCTACAATGGAAAACTTAACAGGATCTGACCTCAAATGCAATCAAAGCAATTCAACAATTAGGGCTACCAATACCTGTTAGGGTACATTCCAGCAGCAGGCCCAACAAATAGAGGAGTAACTAGAGGATACATAACTCTGCACTTCAGACAATAGATAAGTAAAGTTGAATCTATAAGGAATCTTCAGAAAACTAAGAAGTATTATAGAAAACTATGTGCCTCAAATGAAGGTTTACATTAGTAGATATAATAGGAAATAATTAAGAAATAGAAAAAGTTGCAAAAAGTAACTGAAATTGGGGAACTAGAAAGTCTTAGAAACAATCTAAAACAAATGGCATAAAAAGTAGAAATTCTTAAATAAAGTCAAAGTTGGCACAGAACTTTCCAAAAAGAAACACGAATCAAAAAGCCAAAACGATGGAATTGGACCTAAAAAAAATTCTAGGTTTGCAAAAAAAGCTACTTATTTTGATTGTTGGGTTGTTCTGGACCGAATATGGGTGGTTTCAACCTAAAATATGACCACATGATAGGGCTGCCCAAACCTGCTGGTGACCCTGCTCTCTATCTATATCCTCCCCTTTGGAAGAACTCGTCCTTGAGTTCAGGCAAGGGATCTTCCATCTTCCATGCAATGCCCCTTGCTCCTCTTCCAAAAGTCATCCACTGAGAAGTGGATTTTTCAAGTCGCTTCGATATGCTTCAACTGGTTGAGAAGATCTACTGGACTGGTAGTGAGAAATGAGAATCATATTATTGTAATATTGCCATGAGGCACACCCCACGAAGCCACAAGACACACGCACCCCACGCCACTGGTGTGCCATGTATATATATCCCTCTGTACCTCTGTCCATGCATTACACCGATACATATCAAAAATACAATTCCTTCATTTGTTCTTCAATCTTTATTGTCTTGCTTTTTTATTGATCCATGCTTTAACATGGTGCTCATAATTCCATGGAAAAGCTCTCTCCATTTTGTGCCTTTTCATTCTTGACTGTGAACAAATATGAGGTCAAGGCTTCCCTTCTTTTCTCCCAAAAATTGTAGAAATCTTACCACCAGCATAGTGTTAGATTCATAAGCTCTAATAGAACATACCACCACTTTGCTTCACTTAGAGTTCTCATACGTTCAAAAAATCTTCTGTATCTTGTATTCAGTAAAATACTCTCATGGTAACCAAAACTGTCGAAATTCATTGAATTTTAATAATGCCTAAAATCTCAATGGGAAGGAACAAGTTAATCGCAACTGAAATCTCTAATGCTACAACCATTGCTTTCATGGCTCCTTCAAACCTGTCAGTTGGGTTGGTCTTGGTCCACAAGGTTCGCTCAATTCTGATTACTACCAAAGGACAGTGACCAAAGAAACTGAAACAGAGAAAAACTTGCTCTGATACCAATTAACACAAGGGCAATAGAAAAACGTGGGTTGATATATAAATGATGAATCCTAAAAATTAAAGAGAAGACAAAAGTACCAAAAATAGCAAATCTGCATTAAACTCAAAGTTGGATTTAGTAAATCTGAGTTTTGTTCATTGGATTGTTATGGATTGAATATGGGTGTTTTTAACCAGAATATCACAATTTGGACAGGTTACTCGAAACAACAATGATCATTGCCCTACATCACATTTGGAAAAGTTTTTTCATTCTCCACAACTAAGGTAAATAGTGTGATATCCTGATATCCCATGTCAGAAAAAGAGAGGGAGTTCCTGGATTATAAAGGAAAAATCTTGGACCTTTACATTCAACGAGAGCTTTTCCCAGGCAGAAAAATCCTAGCAAAACTCCGCAGTTAAGCGTGCTTGGGCATGAGTAATACAAAAATGGGTGACCCCCTGGGAAGAACAAAATCGTGAGGAATTTGCTCAAAACAAACAATATCGTTGTCATGTGAAGGGTCGGGGTATTACAAATGGTATCAGAGCCAACTCTCCTCACCTCCGAGTATGGGACCCTATCGTCTCGCGTGACACGTGGGCATGCTACTGAATGGACGGGTCAATAAGGACTGGCAAGCTACCGGACCTGGCAGGCTACTGCACGGGGACGTGCAGCCCTAAGGAGGGTGGATTGTGATATTCTAGTATTCCACATAGGAAATGGAGAGGAAGTTCCTGGGTTATAAAGGAAGAATCTTGGACCCTTACATTCAACGAGGCCTTTTCCCATGTGGTACAAACCCTAGCAGAACTCCGCAGTTAAGCATGCTTGGGCAAGAGCAATGTAAGGATGGGTAACCCCCTGGGAAGAACAAAACTGTGAGGGTTTTGCCCAAAACGGACAATGTCGTTGCCATATGAAGAGTCGGAGTATTACAGATAGTTTCCCCAATTCAAAAGAATCTGCTTTAGCTAGTTAGGCTTGAAGAAGACCAATAGATGAGCTTTGTTATTTATTGGCATAGGGTCTTTTTTTTTTCTTTTTTTTTTTTTGAATTCCACCTTTTTGCAACTCATCCATCCCTATGTCCTAACTTTGCTATGCCTATAAAGTTCAGTATCTCAAACTGAAAGCTCAAAATGGCCTGCCCAAATAGCACCACCTAAAGTCATAGTTCAATGGAAACCACAAACGGGTATGTGTTACATAGGATACCAGATAGAGGAGGAGTCAAAATAAATCGTACGCATTTTTAATTTACAAGGCACTCCTATCACTATTTCATAAAAACTTTGAACTCTTAGAATCATGATAATTTGTCTCAATCTAAATACTAAGACTTCGTCATCTATATTATTTGTGTAGTTATAAAGAGGATAGCATACACTTGTAAGAAAAAAAAGAAAAAAAAAAAGGGGGATACAAATCATAACCATGTATAGCATTCTAGAATCTCACAACAATTAAGACTTTGTGATCTAAACTCATATAGGCAGTGGTAATCTATGGTCCAAAGGGGAATATTGCATACAAATGGCTCATATTGTTGCTATTAAAGTAACGCAACAAACAACAAAATTTTTCTTTAGTTAAAAAGTACCCTGCAGGATGATAGTGAGGGCAACGAAGTTCAGTAGCTGCCAGCTCCCTTGTTCCAGAACTACAAAGAGAATATACATAGCATCATTCAGTTAAGAGAAGTCCGCGGTAAGCAAACTTTCAATAGGTATTAATGTTAGGAATATGAGCACAATCAATCAAACACCTAAAGCTTCAGAAAAACATAAAACAGACTCTCCTCTCTACAGAAATCAATTGCATCTCAGTGACTAGAAAAAAACAAGACGAGACAGCAAGCATTTTTTCTTTTCGGGATTGACAATCTCAACCGCAAAGAAGAAGAATAAGGTGTTTGGCGTTGCTTTTGGAGTTTAACTTTTAGCTTTTTGTTACTAATTTTAGTAATAATTTACAATTTTTTTTAATTTTTTTTACAACTTTTGTTACAAGTTATAACTATTTTTTTTTATTTTAACTATAATTTAATATATTTACCAAACACTTACAACTTCTACTACAAACTACAATCTCTAAGTTAT
>JAULJZ010211500.1:0-18626 GCA_032270985.1 Heliamphora pulchella | reverse complement strand
TAAAATTTAACTTATTAATTTATTTAAGTTAATTTTAAAATAAATTAACTTAATACAATGGTAAATCATTATCTAGTGCGTTATTTAATCCCACTCAATTCAAACACAAAAAAATTAATCCCACCTCACTACTAATCCCCATCACTACTAATCTAATCCAATCCAGTCCGGGTTATCAAACGAGCCTTTAATCCCTTGAATGTCAGGCTTTGTAAACAATATGGTGTCATTCGCGAATTACAGGTGGCTAAGTGCTAGACCCTGCATTCCAATTTTCACATCACAGATCAGAGTAGGGTTCCTAGCCTTACTTAGCATTGCATTATGACCCTCAACAACCAGGTTAAAAAGAAAGGGTGACAATAGAACCCCTTGACGAATACCTTTTCGATCTTAATTAGGTTTGTTGGGGAACCATTCACTAGGATAACTACAGAGGTAGTGGATAAACACTGAGAAATCCGTCCACACCATTTTACACCAAACCCCATCATGCCCATGATCTTCAGCAAATAGCTCCAGTTGATATAATCATAGGCCTTTCCAAAATCTAGTTTCAAAATGATACCCTTCATTTTTTTCTTCTTCCATTCATCAATAATCTCATTTGCAATTAGGATCCCATCCAAGATCTGCTTACTAGCTATAAAAGCAGACTAGCATTCATCAACCAATTGGCTTATAACCAGCTTCAACCTCCTAGCCAATACTTTTGCTAATATCTTATAAATAGAACCCACTAAACTTATTAGCCTATATTCTTTTAGGATCTGTGGGTTTCTCACCTTTGGGATTAGGGTAATGAAGGCTGTGCTCAAGCATTTCATGAGCTTTCCTTTAGAATGGAACTCATTCATGAAGTTGATGATATCTTGCCTGATGATTTTCTAAAACCTCTTGTAGGATTTAGAATTAAACCCATCAAGCCTAGGCGCTTTATTAGAACCACAACTATATATAGCATGGTAAATTTCCTCCTCAATGAATGGTTCTTCCAGAGACCTACTAGATTCTACTTGGAGTGATCTTAGGATCACACAATCAAAAAGCGATCTAGTGTCAGCCTCTTCCTTGATCACTTGGAAAAAATACCTCACCACACTTTCATTTATCTCAGCAGACAGTGTTAACGATCTACCATCTTAGATTAACTGGCCAATATAATTTCCTCTAGCTCTATTGTTGGCAACAGCATGGAAGAAGAAAGTGTTCCTATCACCATTCTAAGCCAATTCAACCTGGATTTTTTCTTCCACATGCTTTTAGATTTTCTATGCAAATTCTATAGTTTGGCTCTCAGCTCCCTTTTACCCTTCACTATGCAAATTCCATGATTTGGCTCTCAGCTCCCTTTTACCCTTCACTTGTGAAGCATGAATAGCCCCACCCTCTTCAAGGATATCCAGTTTATCAATCCCCTCATAAGCTTTCTTGATGTGGTCTTCAATATTTCCAAACACATTAGCATTTCACTCTCTAATTCTTGTTTTCAAGTTCCTTAATTTGTGGAACAAGACATACCCCTTCCATCCCTCCTCAGGATCCAAACCCCAACTGTCTTGGATTAGTTTCTTAAAAGAAGCACAGTTTAACCAAGCATTAAGGAATCGAAAGGGTTTGGGGCCCTAGTCTAAGGACTCATCAGTAAGTAGAATTGGACAGTGATCCGATAGCTGCCTTGGGAGTCTCCATTGCTATAATTTGAATTTGTCTACCCAATCATAGCTTACCAAGAATCTGTCAATATGGCTCCAAATGGAAATCTCTTATAGGTTAGACCAAGTAAAAATTCTCCCATGAAGTGGTAAGTTCATAAGCATTAGATCATCAATCCAACTACTGAATTCCCTCATACCCTTACTAAGCCTTGCACAACTAGATCTTTCACTAATGGTTTTAATTTCATTGAAATCACCTCCTATACACCATGGCTCATTCAGCCCTGCTCTTAGGTCCCTTAGAGTTTTTCAGAGTTTTGATCTTCCTGCCTCAATGCATGCCCCATTAATGTTGCATATGATACAATTGATTCAATTATACAATACTCCTTGAAGGAGTATGAAATGCTGGTCTATGAATTGCTACTTTATAGTGAAAAAATCCCTGTCCCATACACATACCAACCCCCCTAACCTGCTCCTTGCATCAGTCACTGCCCACTGACAATCGGAGCTACCCCAAATGGATCTTATTTTTTATTGATCTACATGCTCCCATTTTGTTTCTTGTAGCATCAAAAATTGGATTTGTCTACTTTTAATAACCCTCCTAACTATTTTTCTCCTTTTTAACCTACCCAATCCTCTAACATTCCAAGAGAGAAACTTCATTTACACCTTCCCTCCCCTTTAGATATTAAGTCATCATCATCCTCCTGCAACATCAACCTCTTTAGCACCTCCTCTTCCTTTCCTTCAAAGTTTATGCCCATGAGCTTGTTGGTTTCTAGAACTAGTAAGGCTTCTCTCCTAATGGCCATGTTTCTGTTGATAATGTCTTGAGTGGATAAGGATGATTGGTCCACTAAGCCAAGGCTTCCCCCGATCATTTCTTCATCCGTTTTTTTTTTTTACCTCTGCTACCTTTACTTCTTAGGTTGACAATACCCAAGTCTTGGAGTAGCTTCTTCTTCTTCTTCTTTTTTTTTTTACCTCTGCTACCTTTACTTCTTAGGTTGACAGTACCCAAGTCTTGGAGTAGCTTCTTCTTCTTCTTCTTCTTCTTCTTCTTCTTCTTCTTCCTTCCTCCAGTGATGGGCAAGAGTTGTAGGTTGCCCTCCATAGCTTTAGTCGTACATGCCACCTTTCCAAGCAACTGAATTGACTCACCCTCCTTATGTTGGAGGTAAACTGTCAAGATCATTATTTTGTAAATAATTTCTTAATAAAAATAACTAGACAAGCAATCGCTAAAACGGATTCCAGATAAATTTTTTTGATATCGAACGATCAAAATATAATCCATGCCATCATAGTTAATTTAGAAAATACCTTTTTGGTCAATACTCCAACTACAAATTTGATTCCCAAGTTGAAGCTCCTGTTAGACCTTCTACTGTATTTTCTTATACGATTCTCGAACGTAGTGTGGGCTACGATCATTCGAGAACTCGTACCGGTAGAACTTGGTCAACCTTAGTCTTGAAGACGAGTTATAAATTTGGTTCAGCCTACTCGCATATTTATAGGGCTATAGTAGGAATCCAGAGAGTAATTATGACAAAAACTTCTAGTATAATCTAGAAACGTATTCAGTGATTTTTGCGATTAAGCAAACTTCTCAGCAGTATCTGTAATTATGAAAATCTTGCAGCGGTTTCTATAATTTTTATAAATCACTAAATTATAGTTCACACTACTAAAGAACTATAACTGCACTGTAAGCCATAATTTTAAGATTATCTTGCATTGAGCTTCTGTTATTAAATACTCAACTCATCTCTCCACGTTAAGAATATGCGATACCCACCAATTAAATTTAATTATTGACAATTTAATTTAATCGACATCTTTAAATTTTTTAAGCCATTCTGCTTAACTTATCTGACCGCTAGATAATAAAATCTACCTACAGAGTTTGGTCCGGTTAAAACTTATAAATTTCCTTAAGGGGGTATCATCAATCCCAAATAATCAAGACATGAATTCCGTCAATAATTAATATTCACCATATAATTAATACCGCAATCTAACTCACCGAAAACATAGACCCATATAAGATAGCACCCTTTAATGAATCAAAATAACGAATATTACATATACACAAATTAATAATTATTTCAGGATTAAGAGCATAAGTACTTTCATAATAATCTTGGGGTGTAAATTAATTTATATAGTTAGTATAAAATTAATTACCCCAAAGTGTCCCGTTCAATACACATAAAGTGTACTAGCATAGAGAGTCGGAACAATAGACGACGCTATTATCCGTTTTCCATAACCAAGACAAGCCTACTAAAACTCTATGTTAAAGTCGTACCGATGGTATGTCTATTTCTATCTAAATTGTGAACAAATACTTCTATTCTGCAAAAACTTAAAATCTGGTCTTCTATGTACAAGTCATACTCTACAACCAGAATAAATACTATACAGAATAAAGAATATTCATGCATAATATTAAAAAAATAATATTGCATACACTGCTCATTAAGATTCTCATAAAATAGAAAATAAATTTTATTAAAAAATAAAATTAAATACTAAAACCAAATAAATTCATGATTTTCAGTATACAATCCTAACAATCTCCCACTTATACTCAAAATTATGCTGTCGCACATCTGACTCCTATACTCTCTACATGACTGTGAAAATTTTTAGCCGATAATCTCTTTGTAAAAAGATCTGCAAGTTTGTCTCCTGATACAATCTTGGTCACGACAACATCACTCCTCTGTATAATTTCTCGTATCAGGTGATACTTACACTTAATATGCTTTTTTTTCTTGTGGACTCTTGGCTCCTTCGAGTTTGTAACCGCTCCGCTATTATTATAATAAAGTGTAATAGCCGATTGAACTAAAGGAACCACAATTAGATCTAATAGGAAGTTTTTGAGCCAAATGGTCTCTTTGGCTGCTTCAGAAACTGCCACATACTCGACCTCCATGGTGGAATCAGCAATGTAGGGCTGCTTGATACTCCTCCAACCAATAGCTCGACCTCCTAAGGTAAACATATATCCTGAGGTAGACTTACAAAAAATTTTGTCTGACTGAAAATTCGATTCTATATACCCTAAAGGTACTAGACTGTTTGCCTGGTAAACCAACATATAATTCTTAGTTCTTTTCAGATACTTAATTATATTCTTAACCACAGTCCAATGCTCCTGTCTTGGATTAGACTGATATCTGCTAACCATGCAACGACAAAGCAGATGACGGGTCTAGTGCCAAGCTTAGCATACATTAGGCTTCCTATTGTCGAAGCATAAGGAACCGCCTTCATCTTCTCTATCTCATCAAGTGTCTTAGGACACTGATCTTTGGATAGAGAGATTCCATGCCTGAAAGGGAGAAACTATTTCTTGGAACCCTATATGCTAAAACGAGTAAGAATATTATTGATATATTTTGCTTGTGATAAACCCAACATTATTTGTTTATAATCTCGCACAAGCTTGATCCCTAGGATGCGACTAATTTCTCCCAAATTTTTTATATTAAACTGTCTGGATAACCATACTTTTACCGTAAATAATGGCCCCACATCGTTTTCAATGGACCCACATCTACATAAAGGACTAGAAAGATCACCATGCTTTCGTCACACTTCTTGTACATACAGGACTTATTTGGACTCTAATCAAAATCATAAGACTTTATGACTTGATCAAATCGAGTATTTCAAGATCTCGATGCCTGCTTAAGTTCATAAATAAATCTCTTAAGCTTGCACAACATGTGCTCTTGGCACTTTGCTATGAAATCGTCTAGTTATACCATATAGATACACTCGTCAAGACTTCTATTAAGGAAGGTTATCTTGATGTTCATTTGTCAAATTTTGTGATCGAAATGAGCAGCAATAAATAAGATAATCCGAATAGACTTAAGCATAGCTACCAGCAAAAAGGTTTTCTCATAATTGATCCCTTCTTTCTGAGTGAACCTTTTTGCAACAAGCCTAATTTTGAAAGTTTTAACCTTCCCGTCTGCTCCTCTTTTTCTCTTGTAGATCTATTTGTATTCAATAGATTTTATCCCTTCAGGTGGTTCTACAAGTTCTCAAACCTGATTGGAATACATAGATTATATCTCTGAATTCATAACCTTTTGCCAAAGAAATGGATCTTTATCCTGAAGTACTTCATTATAGTTACATGGTTCGATATCTAGTTCTATCAGAATCTTGTCAAAATACTCTCTCAAGAACATATACCGTTCAGGTTGATGAACAACCCTCACACTACAACGAGGCACTATGTCTGCCTGTGTACTTGCAGTAACACGCTGTGTAGAATCTAAACCATGTGCATTAGGACCTTGTTAATGATTTGTACATATCTCGATAATCCTCCCACTATAACGAGGCAACAGGATATCAGTGACTTGTAGTTTCTCTTCTGTTCTATTGGTATTTTCTTTAATTTCTTCTAGAATAATTTTACTATTGGGCATGTGGTCCATAGTATAATTCTCTTTCAAGAATCAGACATTGGTGCTAACATGACCTTCTAATCCTTAAGATTATAAAAATAAAGCACCCTTCGTTCCATTAAGACACCTCACAAAAAAACAGACTTATGTTCTCGGTTTTAACTTACTCGCGTTCCCTTTTGGTATATGTACTAGACACCCCTAAATCAGAATATGTCTTAAACTAGGCTAACGCCCGTCCCGCAATTTTATGGGAGTAGAAGGTACCAAGTTCAGAATGTAAGACGTTGTCCCTAATGATAGTCCCCAAAATGAATCGAGTAAATTTGAATAACTCATCATGGACCTTACTATCTCCATAAGAGTCATATTCCTTATTTCTGCTACACCATTCTGCTACAGAGTGTCCGGTGCAGTCAACTAGAATATAATTCTTTCCGATGACAAGTAGTCCCTAAACTCTCCAAAGAGGTATTCTCCACCACAATCGGATCGTAGTGATTTGATACTTTTATCCAGACACTTCTTGGCCTCCGCCTTGAATTTTTTGAATTTCTCAAAAGCATTCAGACTTACAATGCATCAAGTAAATGTATCCATACCTTGGATAGTCATTAATGAAACTGATGAAGTACTCAAAATTACCATTTGCCCGGATTGTCATAGGACCACATACATGAGAATGAACCAGTTCCAACGATTCTTTAATTCTATGGCCTTTGGCTGAAAAGGGCCTCTTGGCTATCTTAGCCTTTAAGCAGGATTCATAGACTGAAAGTGTCTCTACTTGCAATGAACTCAAAGATCCATCTTCTACCAGTCTATTTATCTTTTTTAGGTTAATATAACCCGAGCGTAAGCGTCAAAGAAACGTTTGATTCATTAAATAAGAAAACTTTCTCTTATATAGTAAATTAGATGTGTTATTCAGTTTAGTTAGTTGAGTGTAGGAGAGATAAAAAATACGACATACAGATCATCCACCAATGTACTAGAACAAATAAAATATTTATTTTTTTAACAACCACCAAATCATTAAAATGAACAATATATTTATCTTTTATTAAAATAGAAATCGAAATTAAATTTCTTCTAATTGAAGGTCTATAAAAATAATCTTTTAGAAGTAAAATTCTATCTCTACTAAAATTGAAAGTGATATCTTCTACTGCAACTGCTGTCATCCTTGTATTATTACCCATATGCAAGTATATTTTTTCATCACTGAGTTTCCTGATTTCTTGGAACACTTGCAAAGAATTACAGACATGATTAGTAGCTCTCGTATCTACACAACAGGTACCGATAGATAACGCCATTAAACATGTTTAACCACCAGTGAACATAAATTACCTGATTCGTTCTGCTTACTGAGAAAAATCGAACACTGCTTTTTTCAATGCCCAAACTTGTTACAATGATAGCACTTGCTTCACAGATTCTTTACACCAGTTTTTGGTCCCTTAACTGTTTTTGGACCTGTGCCTCCCTGAGTCTGAACTTTTTTCTTTTTCTTTTTCTTGCCTTTCGATTTAGAGGAAGAATCATTTTCAGCCACATACACAGAACCTAACTTTCTAAGAACACCCTTGGCTGCTTGAAGTTCTTTAAAAAGTTATGCCAATGAAAAGTTGAGCTTATTCATGGTATAGTTCAGGCAAAACTGCTTAAAGCTATCAGGCAGTGACTGGAGTATGATATCGACCTGAGTTTTTTCGTCAATTTTAACTCCTTGAATCTCCAGTTCATTTAGAAGACTGATCATCTTTAGAACATGATCCCTAACTAGAGTGCCTTCAGCCATGTTTGCATTCATAAGAAACTTCATGGCCACCTGCCTAGTAGCACGATTTTGATCTCTAAATATTTCTTTGAGGTTCATAATCATGTCATAGGCACTGGGTATAGACTGATGCTGATGCTGCAGAACATTTGACATGGAAGCCAAAATGTAACAGCGAGCCATCTGATCAGCTTTCTGCAACTTCTGATGGGCTTGGATTTTCTGTTCGATCGCCCCCTCATTAAGTACTGGTGGACATATCTCAGTTAATACAAATTTATAGTCCTCAGCAGTTAAGACAATATCTAAATTTTTTTTCCAGTCAGCATAGCTTGGTCCCGTAAGTTTGTTTTCTTTGAGTATAGACGCGAGAGGATTGAAAACTATTTTATTCTTGAGAATCACATAATTAAAATAACCGTTAATTGTGACGAACAAAACTTTAAATTTATTTTAATTTGATTTTCTCTACCATTTAAAAAAAATTATCAGAAACCTGGTACCCTGTAAATAGTATGCCTCGATGGGAGAATGTTTACTATCCATCGTTTGTCCAGACATGACAATTCTTTTTAATTTTACTATCTAGCAACTGACCATGCCAAGTAAAATTAAATAGTTGATATAGTTTCGATCTAGTAAATAATAGTAGTGACTCAGATGGAGAGAATACTAATTATTTACAACTAAGTATTAACCACCATATAATCCCAAATTAATTGTTTCGCAATGAACCCTTCAGGTAGAGAAGTGATCCGCACTAACAATTATCCAAGATTATTCCTAAAGGAGGTTTATACTGGCGATATCGCAATTAATCTGTCTGATTGGGAGGAAGACCGTAATGCCAACATGTAGAATTTAATTACATCGCCTACAAACTGGTGATGGAGATCGCGGGATTTATCTGTGAATAAATTTTTTTTTCACATAGATTTTTAAAATATTTTTTAGAGTTATAAAAATTCGTTTAATTTAAATAAATTTATTAATTTTAAAAATCACACAATTTGAAATAATCAAACATTTTTTCGTGTACACGATTTCAAATATTTCGGTTTATCAAACCATCTTTTCGTGTTTTAATGGGTAAGAAATAAAATTTGCTAAATGCATAACTTTTTCTTTAGCTTTTCAATTACGATAGTGATTAAAGGTATTCAATTATTTTATTTTATGTTACACATTTTTTGAAAATTAATAATTTATTTAGATGAAATATTTTTTTATTTAATTAATTTAAAATTTAAAATTAATTTTTACGTTTTTTTAAGACATCCGATTTTATAAAAAAAAATCATCATAAACGTAATATTTTGTAAAAAAATAAAATATCTAAATTTTTTTATTTAATTAAAAATATTAATTAAAAAAATTTAATTTTACTTTTCTTTACAAAATATTTAATTAAAACCAAATTTTTTAAATTAATTAAATAAACAAAAAAATATAAAATATATATATATATCATCCACACAGTTCAAAAAAATATAAATGCAAGATATATGCATATTTCGATTTTATGATCGAATCAAAACTCTAAAAAATTTCAATCTCTTATTTTGAAAATAAGCTGTAATAATTATTTTTCGAATCAATTTCTTATAGAGGTGTAAAAATGGCCAGTGGCCTGCGGGCCTCCGGCCCGTTACTATACGGGCCTAGCCCAATTAAGGTCTGAACCCGGCCTTAGCCCATAGCTTTCATTTTCGGGCCTAAGCCTCCCACTAAGTCCATGGGCCAGCCTGGTCTGGCCCACGGTCTAAAAGCCCACCCATAGGCCCGCCCAGAAAGTAGTCGTTGGGTTCGGCCTGGCCCGAGACCCACCAACGATCATAAAATTGGATGAACATCCTGAATCGCTTCATTTTGAAAATGAAGGGTCAAAATTAAGTGTCCGTTGGGCCGGCTCAGTCCAGGCCCGCCCAACAGCTAGTTTTTGAATTTTTTTTACATTTATATATTTTTCTTATAAATAGAGCCCGCTATCCTCTCTAATAAACTTATAATAATATAAACTATACACTTATCAATTAATAATAAATTTATAGTAAACTAATAAATAAATAAAATATAAATTTATAGAATATAAATTAATAAGTTATAAACTTATACTAAATAAATAACTAGTCAATTAATAATAATATATTATAAACTTATAATAATATCAACTATGATAAAGTAATTTAATAACTAATAAATTAGTCTATTTACTATAAATTTAATAAGTTTATTATAAGTTCATAATTTATATTATAAATTATAAACTAATAAGTTTACTATAAACAAACAAGTTTATAATTTATAGGTTAATAACTAATAAAATAATAAAGTTATATATATATATAATATAGTAAAGTAGTAACTAGTGTATAGTTTAACTTAAAAACTTATTATTATTATTTTAATACATTAGTTTATAATATATAAATTAATAAACTTTATGCTTATACAATAATATAATAAATTTTAAGTTTATAATTTTTAAGTTAATATATTAACTACTACTAATAAAGTAGTAAACTAATAGTATATGATAAATTTATAAACTAAATAATTATAAAAATAATAAAAATACAAATTACACACAAAAAAATTCAAAAAAATCAAGACCTACCCAAAAATCCGCCCATAGCCTGCCCAAAGCTCGACCAAAAGCCCAAGACCGAGGCCCGAACCAAGGCCCGAGCCCGAGCCCTTTACTCCTAGGGTTTAGGCCGACTCCCAGATAAAAAAATTCAACCCAACCTGGTCCAAAAATTCAACCCAACCCGATTGCATTAGAACTCTCTGATTTGTAATGATATATAAATATATCGCATCTGAATCAAAATATATCAGAAAAGTCGAGCCGAAACAGCCCGGACCAACCACCACCACCGCCAAACACCGGTGCCGCCCATGTCGCCAACTTCAAGCGGCTTTTGCCGCCACTCTCGAACTCCATTTTTGACACCCTTTTTTTAAAATATTTCTCTCGAAAAATATTATTTTTCTATCAAAAAATTAGACCGAAAATAGCTCAAAAAATAGCCATCGAAATAGCCCGAACAAGCTGCCGCCGCTGCCGTTGCTTTTCGCCGCCCATTTGAGTTTTTTCTGTGGTGCTTTTAGCTTCTATTTTTCTGAAAAAAGCACTAATATCCAACAATATGTTACTTCAAAAAATGCCTCAAAAACTGTTCCAAAAAGCTCCGAAAATAGCCCCTAATAGCCGCCTGTTGCGTCGTCCATGGATGCCGCCTTTTTTTGGTTTTTCCGCCACTATTTTAAGCTATTTTGACACTGTTTTTAACTATTTTAAGACCTATTTTATTGCTATTTTATACTTAAAAAATTGTTGAAAATCTGTTCAAAAAATATAACGAAAAAATATCAAAAAATAGCCTAGGGCCGCCGCTAGTGCCACTGCAAGTGGCTGTTTTTTCCAGCCTTCTTTTGCTATTTTTTAAACCTTTCTTGTTGCTATTTTTAATGTATAAAATTTGCAAAAAAGTTTTCAAAAGTTTCCAAAACGGTGCAAAAACCATCGCAATCCATTGCCCAAAACACTCAAAACTACTGTCGGTGCCGCCGGTTATGCTGACGCTTGTTCTTCGTATTATTGGATATTCAAACATGTTCTTAAATATTCTAAATAATATTTAAAAACAAAAAAAAATTTACATCGAAAACCTATGTCCCGTAGGCTCATATTCGATCTAAAAAACTTAAACTATTATGATCAACTCTCGTGATTAAAAAAAAAATATAATCATCATCCAAACTATTCAATCAAACATGAATAAAAGATGATCATAAAATTGGGATTAGGACGCTTGCAAAACAAAGTTAGCACATTTCTAAATTTACCCGACCCCTCGATAAACCGTAAACAAAAAACAAAACGACTCTAATACCAATTGTTAGAGGCAAACTGCCAATATCATTATTTTTGTAAACGATTTTCTAATAAAAATAATTAGACGGGTAATCGCTGAAACGAGCTCCAGATAAAATTTTTTGATGTTTAACGATCAAAATAATGCTCGTGCCACCACAATTAGTTTAGAAGAATATCTTTTTGGTCGGTTCTCCAACTACGAATTTAGTTTTCGAGTTGAAGCTCATGTCAGATCTTCTACTATATTTTCTTATGCGATTCTCGAACGTAGTGTGGGTTACGATCTTTCGAGAACTCGTACCGGCAGAACCTGGTCAACTTTATTCTTAAAGACGTGTTATAAATTTGATTCGGTCTACCTGCATATTTATAGGGTTATAGTAGGGGTTTAGAGAGTAATTATGATAACAATTTCTAGTGTAATCGAGATACGTATCCAACGATTTCTGTAATAAAGTAAACCTCTCAGTGGTATCTGTAATTATGAAGACCTTATAGCGATTTTTACAATTTTCATAAATCACTAAATTACAGTTCATACCACTAAAGAATTGTAACTGCACTCTAAGTCATAATCTCAAAACCATCTTGCATTGAGTTTCTGTTATTAAATACATAACTCATCTCCCCACGTTAAGATTCTCGATACCCGCAAATTAAATTTAATTACTAATAATTTAATTTAATCGGCATCTTTAAATTTCTTAAGCACTTCTGTTTAACTTATTTGACCACCGGATAATAAAATTCACTTGTAGGGTTTAACCCGGTCAAAACTTATAAACTTCCTTAAGGGGGTATCGTCAATCCTAAACAATTGAGATGTGAATTCCGTTAATAATTAATATTCACGATATAATTAATACCACTATCCAACACACCGAAAATATAGACTCATATAAGATCGCACCATCTAATAAATCAAAATAACGAATATTAAATATACGTAATCACTAATTATTTTAGGATTAAGAGTATAGACGCTCTCATAATAATCTTGGGTGTGAATTAATTTATATAGTCAGTATAAAATTAATTACCTCAAAGTGTTCCATTCAATACACACAAAGTGTACTAGCATAGAGAGTCGAAACAGTAGACAACACTATTATCTATTTCTCGTAACCAAGACATGCCTACTAAAACTCTGTATTACAGTTGTACCGATAGTATGTTCATTTCCATTTAAACTGTGAACAAATATTTATATTTTGTAAAAACCTAAAATTTGTTCTTTTATGTGCAAGCTGTACTCTACACACCAAATTAAATACTGTACAAAATAAATGACATTCATGCATAACATTAAAGAAATGATATTATATACACTACTCATTAAAATTCTCATAAAATAAAAAATTAATTTTATTAAAAAAAATTAAATACTAAAACTAAATAAATTTATAATTTTTAGTATACAATCCTAAACATTGCAGCCTTTTCCTTTGGTTGTGCCCCTAAGGAGCCAGCTCTGCCTTCCACACTTTCCTCTTTAAGCCAAAAGCTGTCCTCCAAAACTGCTATTTCCCTGCTTAGCTTTACCAACTCTATGCAATTGTTTGACTTTGCAATCTGAGACCCAAAAAAAGGTTTCTGCCACCTAGCTTACCAGCCCCAAATCCTCTTTAGTTCCTTTGTCCGAGGTATCCAAATCCTTCATGATTTGGTTACCTGTGAGTGATGGAGACTTGTTCACAGCCTGGGTCTTTCTCTGTACATTGCTTCCTTCAGCTCTTTCTTCTTCTAGTTTGGTGCTGCCCTCTCCCCCATCTGCTCCTCTTTTAGAGTTAGCCAAGTTCATGAAAGAGTTTGAATTTTCGATCTGTGCACCAGAGGTGGACTCATCTACATGGCTTACCAAGGCCAGCTCTTCCATTGCTTCCCTTTGTGGGGTATCCAATGCATCTAAATGCTAGTATGCCATGAATGCTTCCGGTGAAGCTTTAGTCTCCCCACTATGTTTATCCTCAA
Source organism: Heliamphora pulchella (assembly GCA_032270985.1). Taxonomy (NCBI): domain Eukaryota; kingdom Viridiplantae; phylum Streptophyta; class Magnoliopsida; order Ericales; family Sarraceniaceae; genus Heliamphora; species Heliamphora pulchella. The sequence continues at coordinate 4,883 of JAULJZ010211500.1, read as the reverse complement.
CACCTTTATGCTCAGGCTCCATAGATCCACTAGTGCCCTCTTTAGCTTTGGGACTCTTGCATCTTGCCTTGGTTAATGAATCCCCCTACATAATAGTTTGATGAAACTCATACTCGCAGCATCTAATAGGATATAAAAACTTGCAAACTTTTAATTGACAAAATTTGTTAATATGATTCCTGGATGATGTGGAAATAATGACCCTCCCAACTTCAATTTCCTTGCGATTTCTGGTTCTCTCATCTACCCCGATCACCTCACCCCATCATTGCCCTATACAGGAGAATGTTTCTTCGTTCCATGCATGCAAAGGAACCCCTTCCATAGTAAGTCACACTCTTCTTGTCAGATTTACCTCTCTGCAGAACCATTCATGGACCACTTCAAACCACGTAGCCAACCAGTCTTTGGCATCTCGCAGGAAGTCGACTCTAGTCTCTGTACGTGTCTGGAAACTGAATAAGAACCTTTTCACCGCCCATAGGTTTCACTATGATATCAAAGACTCTATCTGATCTCATTGCTTCTTGTATCCCTGATATGTTCTTACTATCCCTTACAATACCTATTGCACAACATTTGAGCTACTCTAGATCGACCTTGGGAGTTTTGATCAGCTCACCATTTGATTCCACAATCAACTCCTCGGAGCTATTCCCACCAGTGTTCATGGAGGTGCCATTACTTGCTTTTTATCTAAAATTGACTTCCACACCCTTCGCGACTTTGAAGTGCCTGAACGTGCCATGCAAACCACCAGCCTCTTGGTCAAACACCAAACACCATTATACAGTTGGATCGTCTTACTAACATCACTAGTCGAGCAAAACTTCACAAACCCAAACCTTGTGTTGCTCCTAACCTTCCTTATCGCAACTGTTTTTGATAATTTATTCAGTGATTTCATTTGATAACTGTATAGTTTCTCTTTTATTACAATTTAAAGGGTGTTAAAAAAAAATTAACAATGTACACAAAAACCCTAAGTGGCTCTAATGAATGCCTTAATTATTTTGGTTACATAGCCATGAAATATATGTACATGGCATGCATGGCCATGAAATTTACGAATCCGTTCAACAACTTCTTTCATTTTTGGGTGAATTGCATTGATGTTCCTAAGTTCAGGAAAAAAAAAAAAATTAACCCCGTCCATATTTAGCATAATTACACTACGGCCCTATGCTTAATTTTTTTTAAAAAAAATTGTCGCATGAATAAAGATCGATTTGAAGTATACTCCAATCTTTAGTTAGATTCACAAGCCATTTTATACTCTTTCTTTGGTCCTGTTTGGACTCTTGAAAAAGTTTTGACTTGTTTTTTTTTTCCCCTCTAAAAGCTTACTTTTTTTTTTGCTCGGTAAATCGGGGATGGGGAATGGAGTCACCGGGGTTTGAATCCCGAGTGATAGCGTGGGGCAAGCAGCTCCAATCCTAAAAGCTTACTTTTAAGTTAAAGAAAAAAAAATTACTCACATCCCAACAATCCAACTTTATTATCATATAAAATGATAATAATACCCTTTATAAAACAATTAACTGTAATTTATAAAAAGTCAAAAAAATCGTTCCCAACACTAAAACTTAAAAAATAAAAAGTAAGTATTCAACATTTAAACAAAAAATAAAAATGAAAAATAATCCCAAACCAATATCTTGAAAGCCATTATACTTCAAAATCTCTCTCTCTCTCTCTCTCTCTCTCTCACACACACACAACTAGAGCCTTTAGAATGATTGGCTTTTTAAACATTTCAAGCAGGCTCTTAATGAATAATTATTTGCAATTTCCTATCCTTCTTTGCCATGTTATTCACGTATAGGGATGTAAAAATGGTCCGAGATCCGACAGGAGTCCAAAATCTACCTGAAGCCCGTCACTATTTAACCCAGCCCGGCCCGTCGGCGGGCCGGCCCGAAGCTCGCCTGCTCCTAGGTCCACCACAAGCTCGGGCCCGGGCTAGCCGTTGTGCCCAGCCTGGCCCGCCCGACCCTCTCCCCCCTCAAATGGCTAGTTTTTTAGATGGACGGCCTAGATGAATTTTTTTTAAAAATCAAGGCTGGTGTGTTTTGACTGTTGGGTTCGGTCCGGCCAACGGCTAGTTTTGTTTTTGTTTTTTTTAAATACAATTTTTTCTCTATAAATAAGGAGGGAGACATTTTCATGTTTTTTTTCATCCAAACAATTCTCTTCTTTCTACTCTCTTCTCTCTAATTTTTCTATTTAATTACTCGGTGAAATTCGAGTTCGGTGATATTCAGATTCGGTGCAATTATTGGCGAAAGAATGAGTGAAGATCAAGAATCAAGATTAAGATCAAAACACAAATCGATCGAGATCAAGATTAAATATTAGAGTTCCTCAATTCGGTTTGCTTTATTTTTTACAATTTAATTTATTTGTTGCAATTTAATTCAATTTTTTTAAATTCTAGTATCTATTCTCTAATTTATTAATTTATTTATTGCAATTTAAATTCTAGTCTCTAAAAAAATTAATTTATTTGTTGTAATATTTAATTAAATGTTGAATACATTTTTTAAAAATTCTAATTAATTTTTTTAAAAATTAAATTTTATTTCATTTTTAATTTATTTAAATTCTAGTATCTATTATCTAAAAAATTAATTTATTTGTTGTAATTTAAATTCTAATCTCTAAAAAAATTAATTTATTTGTTGCAATATTTAATTAAATTTTCAATATAATTTTTAAAAATTCTAATTAATTTTTTTTAAAAATTAAATTCTATTGCATTTTTAATTTTTTTTAAATTCTAGTATCTATTTTCTAAAAAATTAATTTATTTGTTGCAATTTAAATTCTAATCTCTAAAAAAATTAATTTAACTGTTGCAATATTTAATTAAAATTTTAATATATTTTTTTAAAATTCTAATTAATTTTTTTTAAAAATTAAATTCTATTGCATTTTTAATTTTTTTAAATTCTAGTCTCTATTCTCTAAAAAAAATTATTTATTTGTTGCAATTTAAATTCTAATCTTTAAAAAAATTAATTTATTTGTTGCATTATTTAATTAAATTTTCAATATATTTTTTTAAAAAATTAAATTTTATTTTATTTTTTAAAAATTAAAATCTATTTTATTTTTTAGAAAAATCGATGGATCCAAATATTTTTTTCGTTAATGAAGAAAAAGATAGATTTTAACGAAAAAAAAATAAATAAAATAGATTTTTTTAATTCCACTCCCCATGCTCCTATTTCACTAACTGTTTCATTTGCATCTACATCTGTATCTGTAGATTCATCTAGTAAAAAAGCTTCAAATGTGTGGAATTTTTTTAAAAAAATTTTTGAAAAAAATAATGATGGCACCGTTATTGTTAAAGCAAAATGTAAAGTTTGTAATAAATTACTTTCAGGTCACACATCGAGTGGCACTAGCCACTTACGTAAACATACTGATATTCACCGTAAAAATTCTTCTATTAATGTCACTTCACAAATGCAAATAGGTAAGAATATAACTGGTAATATTACAAATTTTTCGTGGAAACAAATCCGTGCACAAAATTCTGTTGTTGATTATATAATAAAACAAAAACAACCATTTTCAATGAGTCAACAACCGGCATTTGAAAAAATGATACAAACTGGATATATTCCGCAATTTCAACGTTTTTTCTAGAAATATTACAAGAAATAAAGTTTTAACTAGATTTGATAAAATTAAAATCGAGTTAATAGATTTATTTACAAATTTAAAAGAAAAAATTAGTTTAACTTCTGATTTATGAACTGCTAGAAATAAACAAGAATTTCAATGTATTACAGCACATTTTATAGATAATGATTGGAATTTATGTAAAAGAATTTTTTCATTTAAAACTATTGAATTTTCCTATACTAGTCAATCTTTATGTTATGTTATTAGGCAAGAATTAGGTACGTGGGGTATTGCAAATAAAATATTTTCTATTACTTTAGATAATACTTCTTATAATAATGAATGTGTTAATTATTTAAAACGTCATTTACAGCTTCCATTAGCTGGTTCTTTATTTTATGTTCGTTGTTCCGCACATATTTTAAATTTAATTGTGAAAGAATGACTTAAATATTATAATAAATCTCTTGAAAGAGTTATGTTAGAATTAAGATGTATAAATAGTAGTGCTACAAGAGTTGATTTGTATAAAAAAATATGTCAACAAAAAATATAAAATGTAAAAAATTACAACATGATGTAGATACTAGATGGAACTCGACATATCAAATGTTACAACTGGCAATAAAATAAAAAAAAGTAATTAATTTATTTTATAAAATAAATACAGATATTAATTTTGAACCACCAATGTCTAATGATTGGGATAATTTAAATGTATATAAAAAATTTTATAAATTTTTTGATCAAGTAACAAAATTATTTTCTTTTATTTACACTTCAACTATTCAATTAATTTTGCTGCAATTAAAACAAATTCGCGCAATATTTGATGAAGTTTTACTCAATCTAAATTATTATCAAATGATATTTAGAATGGAAGATAAATTTGATAAATATTATAATAAAATAATACATATTTTTAAAATAACCTGCATACTAAATCCTAAGAGTAAAAATATTAGTTTATAATATTTTTTAAAAAATATTTATGGTAATATAAACTAACAAGAAGCAATAAATGATACACTTAAATATTTATATGATGAATATAAAACGCATATAATATTACAATCAACACAACCCGCGGTTAGGACTTCATCTCGAAGTCGTAACGATGCTTGGTCTATCATAAAAAATAGACGACTTTCTGAGACTCATGGGAGTTCCATCACAGAACTCCAACGTTATTTTGATACTGTAGAAAATATAGATGAAGATAATTTTGATATTTTAGATTATTGAAA
>JAULJZ010211489.1:0-18627 GCA_032270985.1 Heliamphora pulchella | reverse complement strand
AGTCTATTAATTTACTGTCGGAACCAAATATCATAATGAAAAACCACCGGCCTAGAGTCACATCAATTGATAGGCCACGTAGTGTGGACGTCTACTAATGAACGAACAAATAAATACTAATTTTTTTTATTTTTTTGATATAGGACATTCTATGTAAATTAAATAGCCAATAAATTTCGGTCCCCACAAATAAAAATAGTAACTCCTTAGGGAGGATATTTTTATTCACGGGTTAAGTGTATAACCATTACTTTTAATTTGAAAATACCGTGTCAAAGCCTCGAGCCCGGTGTGAACGAACACTACTTCGCACTATTTTCAAATTTACTTCTTTCGAAGATTCGTGACCGAGATACCATGACTATAACCCTTCCTCATGGAGACCGAAAGTCGAAACTGGCGCGCGAGCTATAATCACATCTCCTACGAACGTGTAATGGAGACCGTAAGATTTATCTTTGACTAAACGCCTCTCCCACTTAATATTTTAAAACCCGAGAAGTTTACCTTTTTGTTTATTTTAAACCATTAAACATATTTAAATTGCCGATTAAAATAAATCTGATTTTAATCAATTAAAATATTTTGTGTTTAACCATAATAAAATAAACAAAAACTTCTTTATTTAATTTTGCGAAAAAAATTAATTACCCGGGTTTTAATTAAAAAATCTTAATTAATTTTAACACAAAAATTAAATAAATAATTATCTATTTATTTTCCTCTTTTAAAAAAATACGAGGATTGTTTATTTTATAAAACCATTTTTCCTAATATATATACTTCCGATAATTTAAATCAAGCATAAAAGGAAAAACAAATAAAATAAAAACCATCCACACAATTAAATAAAACAAATAAATAATTAATTAAATAACGACAAAATGAATATAAATTAAGTCGTTATGATCCGGTCCATTCATTTAATTTTTTAATCCGACGGTCTCAAATCAAAGATTAAACGCCTAGAGTTTTGGAACCCTAAATGAGCCGTCAAAAATCTGAAATATTTTCTTAACCTCCGGACCACCGTCACATCCCCGGACCATTGCTGGAACGCCAGAAAATTGCTGAAAAAGCAGCCCAAATAGCCCCTTACGTTGCCGAAAATTCTACTGTGTAGGCAGAACTACGCAGCCTTTTTTCAACCACTGTTTGACCGACTTGCCACAACTTTTGAGCCCCCAAAAAATTATGGTAGGTAGAGCACATCGAGGTTTTGATCTCCCAAAAAAATTGCATCAAAATTCGAAGCCGAAGTGCCTCGAAAAAATCCTCAAAGTGCCGAAATTTCTGCAGTGGCGCCACAGTGCGCGACCAGCTTTGAAACACCTTTTGACCCCTTTTGCACCATCGTCGAACCGCAACCGAACCACCATCGGATAGCCAACGAACAACCTTTATTTCAGTAAAAAAATGGAGTCGAAAAAGATTCCTGAAAGCCTCAAAGACAGGCCCCTGTTGTGGCCGAACGGCCCTTTGTCGCCGTTGCCTTGTTCTTCTTATTTTGTTTTCGTTTCTTGTTTTGCGTGATTTGATTACAATATTGATCCAAAAAAATGAATAAAATAATAAATTACATCGTTAAAATCCTATACCCTACATAGGAGGCTTACAACCGATCTAATCTCGAAACAAAACCGTCAAGATAAACGATTAAAAAACGATATAAACCAAACATTCATACATTTATATAACCGGATCATAATGACATAGGTTGAAAAACAAAGGTTAGCACAATGGTTTTTCATGAAAAACGCAACCATAGCTCTGAAACCATTGTTGGAGCGAAAAAAATTTTGAACCGACCCCGTGACTGTAAAAAATGGCGTATTCGTTTTTCATGAAAACTAAGAACTATATTAATCTTAATAGTATAAAACCTTTATGAAACTTGTCGAAAAGTTTCAAAAAGTCCCGAATACGTTGAAGATGACCTTACAACCTTCTCACGTATGTCCCGAATGCACTACGACAATCACGGTGTGTGGGCACCGATACCGATCGATGAGTTCTCCCTGTATTGGTTTCTTCTCACACACTTCTCTCCAAGAATGCAAAATTAATTGCCAAAAAGAGAGAGGGGGTGGTGGCTATGGTGAGGGGATTAGGGTTTTTTTGGGTTTTATATTTATAAAGTCTCCTTTTGATCTATTTCTCCATATATCAAAGATAATGTTAACTATATATATTCTCTTTCCTAAAAATAAGCAAGAGATATATATCGTCTATAAAACAAAATCCCCACCCCCTTATTAGGGCCGGCCACCTAGGGAGTAATCCCTAAGTGTGCCAAAAACAAAAATCGCCCTTCATTATTTAATTTGATCGCTAAATGTCCCCAGCGGCAAAATCGGGATTCTAATTAAATTAAATAATAATCGAAACCAATAAGATAAATAACCGTGCGTGTAGTGGGCTGCGTGAGGGATCACGAGGAAGTATAGGACTCGGCCTAATCTTACGAAAAAAATCAGATATCCCTAATTCTGTCCCCAAGTTAGATCCTTTCTTGCACGAACCAGAACTTATTCCACTAAAGGTCTTGACTGAACTCCAGGCCCTAACTCAAATTATGTCTTTGAGTTTCCAATTATCAAATGCACGGAATTCTTCCCACGTTTATGATATGGATTCCCGATAAATAAATTAGGTTACTGACAATCGGATTTAATTGTCCTCTTTTCCTTGCAACCGCACCGCTTAACCTTTTGATATACCGAATTAGAAGATCCACTGTACATATTTAGCATAATCAAATTTATAAGTAAAGCACACGAGGAGGAACTCCTCAACCTAAATCGGGCGTGGTTTTCGTTAGTTGATTATCAATCATCGGACAAATAATGCCAGTACCCAACTCATCGGTATTGTTGATCTCATGGGAAAAATCTCAACCATTGATGACTGAAAGTACTGTATATCATCTGAACACAATTAATCAATCACTTCGAGATTAAGAGTTCATGCAATACATGATAATACGGGATGTGGATCAATTCATATAGTTAGTATAGAATCAATCATTCCGTTGATCCCGCTCAATACACTCTAAGTGTACTAACACATCGAGCTCGAACATCGAATTCCCAAAACATGAATTTGATCCGTTCGACCTAGCCAAGAGCAGCTACTATAACGATGTACTACAATCGTATCAATGGAATGTCCGGGTCCATTACGATTGTGAGCCTACCTATATAATCTATCAGAACTTTTGACCTGATCTTCCATGCAGCATGCACCGAGTCAAATACTGAACAGAATATACGGACTATGCATTCATAGTTCACAAATATAAATATCAAAACCATAAATGCAAAACCATCTCAAAATATTTCTCATTAATATGCCAGGGATCCATAATAAAATACATAAAAAGCATGAGTTTTCAGTAAACATTCCCAACAGTAAGTCAATGATGAGTTATTCAGGTTTACCAGATTCATTTTGGAGACTCGTATTAGAGACAGTGGCTTACATTCTGAACTTGGTACCTTCTAAGTCAGTACCTTCTACTCCCACAGAATTGTGGTCCGGGCGTAAGCCTAGTCTGAAACACATTCAAATTTTGGGGTGTCCAGCACATGTGCTGAAAGGAAACGCGGGTAAGATGGAAGCAAGGACAAAAGTCTGTTTCTTTGTGGGGTATCCTTGGGGAACGAAGGGTGGTTTATTTTATAATCCTAAGGATCAGAAGGTTGTTGTTAGCACCAATGACCGATTCTTGAAAGAGGATTATATTATGGATCACAGGCCTAATAGCAAAATTATTTTGAAAGAACTAAGAGAAAATACCAGTAGAATGGAAGAGGAACCACAAGTCACTGATATTCCATTACCTCGTCGTAGTGGGAGGATTATCAGGACAGGAGCAAAAAAAAAATGGTGCTGATGCACATGGTTCAGATTCTGCACTACTTGTTACTGCTAGTACACAGACATAGGTAGTGCCTCGTCGTAGTGGGAGGGTTGTTCATCAACCTGATCGGTATATGTTATTGGGAGAGTCGTTTGACAAGATCCCGACAGAATTGGATACCGAGCCCTGTAACTACAATGAAGCACTACATGACAAATATGCAGATCTTTAGCAAATGGCTATGAATTCAGAGATGAAATCTATGTATTCTAATCAGGTCTGGGAACTTGTAAAATCACCCGAAAGGATAAAACCCATTGGATGCTAGTGGATCTACAAGAAGAAGAGAGGAGCAGACGGGAAGGTTCAAACCTTTAAAGCTAGGCTTGTTGCTAAAGGGTCCACTTAGAAAGAAAGGATTGAGTATGAGGAAACCTTTTCACCGGTAGCCATGCTTAAGTCTATCCGAATTCTCTTGTCCATTGCCACTCATTTGATTACGAAATTTGGCAAATGGATGTCAAGACAGCTTTCCTTAACGGAAGTCTTAATGAGTGTATCTATATGATACAACTAGACAAATTCATTGCAAAGGGCCAGGAGCACATGTTGTGCAAGCTTAAGAGATTCATTTATGGACTTAAGCAGGCATCGGGGTCTTAAAACACTCGATTTGATCAAATTATAAAGTCTTATGGTTTTGATCAAAGTCCGGATGAGTCCTACGTGTACAAGAAGCGTGACAGAAGCGTGGTAATCTTTCTAGTACTTTATGTAGACGATATCTTGCTCATCAAAAATGATGTGGGGGCAATATCTACGGTTAATGTATAGTTATCTAGGCAGTTCAATATGAAGGACTTGGGAGAAGCCAGTTACATTCTTGGGATCAAGCTTGTGCAAGATCGAAAACAAAGGAAGTTGGGCTTATCACAAGAAAAGTATATCAATGATATCCTTGCTCGTTTTAGCATGCAGGATTCCAAGAAAGGATTTCTCCCCTTCAGGCATAGAATCACTTTATCCAAGGATCAATGTCTTATGACACTTGATGATATAGAGAAAATAAAGGCAGTTCCTTATGCTTCGGCATTAGAAAGCCTCATGTATGCTATGCTTTGCACTAGACCCGACATCTACTTTACCGTTCGCATGGTTAGTAGATATCCATCTAACCAAGGGTGGGAGCATTGGACTACGGTAAAGAATATAATCAAGTACCTAAAAAGGACTAAGAATTATAAGTTGATTTACCAGGCTGATAGTCTAGTACCTTTTGGAGTACACAGACTTAAATTTTTAGTCATACATAGAGCTTGCATCAGGAGATAATCTTGCAGATCCTTTACAAATAGCTTACCAGCTAAGACTTTTAATAGTAATGTAGAGGGCATGGGAGTCAGATGTATGGCAGCATGGTTTTGAGTATAAGTGGGAGATTGTTTGGGTTGGTATACTGAAAATCATATTTTTAGTATTTAATTTTATTTTAATAAAATTAATTTTTTATTTTACGAGAATTTTTATGGGAAACGTATGTGTATCATTTCTTTGATATGCATGGATGTCCAATATTCTGTATAGTATTTAATCTGGTGTGTAGAGTACGGCTTACACACAGAAGACCAGATTTTAGGTTCTTGCAGAATATAAGTTTTATATTCATAGTTTAGATGAACATGGACATACCATCGGTACGACTGTGGTACAGAGTTTTAGTAGGCCTGTCTTGGTTATGGGGAATAAATAATAGCATCGTCTATTGTTCCGACTTTCTGTGCCAGTACACTTTGTGTGCATTGAATGGGACATTTGGGGTAATTAGTTTAGTACTGACTACTGATTATGTAAATTAATTCACACCCAAAGATTATTATGAATAGTACTTATCCTTTTACTCCTGAAATAATTATTGATTTGTGTATATTTAATATTCATTATTTTAATTTATTAGAGGGTGCGATCTTAAATGGGTCTATATTCTCGATGAGTTAGATAGCGGTATTATTTATATGGCAAATATTAATTATTGGTAGAATTCATGTCCCGAATGATCGGGATTGACCGTGTCCCTTAAGGATGCTTATAAGTTTTGACTGGGCCAAATCCTGCAAGTGGATTTAATTATCCGACGGTCAAATAAGTTAAGAGGAATGGCTTAAGGAATATTAAGATGCCAATTAAATTAAATTGTCAGTAATTAAATTTAATTGGCGGGTATTGGAAATCCTAACCTGGTGAGAAATGGTAAGCATTTAATAACACGAGCTCAATGCAAGAAGGTCTTGAGATTATGCGTCAGAGTGCAATTATAGTTCTTTAGTGGTGTGAACTGTAATTTAATATTTTATGAAAATTGTAGAAACCGCTGCTGGTTTTCCATGTAGATACCGCTATGCGTCTTTCTTTAATTACAGAAACTGCTGGTACGTGTTTGTGTTCCACTGAATGTCTTACTCATAATTACTCCACAGGTCCCTGTTGTAGCCGTATATATATGCGAGTAGGCTGAACCAGTTTGAGATTGATACATCATATTTCAGATAGATCATATCTCATATATCATATGATATTATTTTTATCTTTCAAGACTTAAATATATCGGGGTTCTGCCGATAAAAGTTCTTGGAGGATTGTAGCCCACACTACCTTCGAGGATCGCATAAGGGAATACAGTAGAAGATCTAACTAGAGTTTCAACTCGGAATCAAGTCGTAGTTGAAGATTAGATCGACAAGAGATATTCATCTAAATTAACTTTGGTTGCATGGTTTTTTTTTTACCGTTCGACGTCAAAATTTTTATCTGGAGCCTATTTCGGCATTTGCCCGTCCAGTTAATTTTTTATCAAAAATTATTTTACAAAAACAATGATATTGGTAGTATTACCTCCAACAATTATATCTGGAGAAGAAATTCAACTTGACCCAACATAAGTAGATGCAAAAGTTAATGGGAAGAGGCTAACTAACGTGTTAGAAATATGAACTTTTTAGGGCTAGTTGGTTATGTGACATGGTCCTTCAAGATTTGATAGTAATCAGTTTAAGATGTTAATAGGACTAGACGACTTTTACTCTAAAAGCTGAACATATGGGCCCGGCCTTATCCACACCCTCAATAGAGAACAACTCAAGTAAATAAGGACACAATGTTAGAGAACGAGAAGGCACAATGTTAGTAAATCATCCTCAACCCTCCATACGATGAAGTACAGGGCAAAATTTTGGGGACGAAATATGTGTAAGGGGGTAGTTTGTAACGACCCGGTACAGACCCTAGATATAATAAACCCATGTAAAGACCATGCTCGGATCCTAGTATTAGTGACGGATAGTCCACAAGGTTATAGAGCACGGACGAGGTTTAAAACCCTAATTCGAATTGAAAACCTTAAGTTCGGTCCAAAAATCCCAAAAAGGTCTAAAACTTAGATAACAAAACCTTAACACCCGAAGAGTCCCCCAATATTCTAAATGAAGTAAATATCATGAAATAATGAGTTAAAAATCAAAAATCCTCATAAATAAGGTAAAATGACCGTTTTGCCCCTAATACAGTAAAAAGTCTTAAAAATTCAAATTTTGACACATGGATACCCTAAATCAATGATTTAAGTTCAATTAAATGGAAAAGGACAAAATAAAAACAAAAATGAAAAAAATGCCCCATACTAGCCAACCACTTTGGGAAGTGTGCCAAAAAGTGACTTTTTATTTTCTTTTTAGCTTAAAATGTTGAGAAAGGTATTAAATTAAGCATTATGATGATCCAATACTTATTGAACAAGTAATATACATAATAATTTAGTGTTATAAGTCAACAAAAACAACAAATCATTATTAAAGTTCATACACAACAAAATAAGTTAAAAATTCACATATTGGCAAAATAGCTTAATTTCAATTAAAAGACTACATCTATTTAATTAATTACTATGGAAACTATGATAATATATGAAAATACTATAATTATCATAAATATACTAAAATAATAGGTCTCAATAGAAAAATACCCAAAAAAGATACATCAAATTAACTTTTAATGCATTTTCTTACACAAACGGGCACGCAAACCAATGCAAAACCTCTTGATTGATGTGGGGTCAGGTTTTTGTCCTCCAAACAGCCCCTACCTCCATTTCCCTTCCCCATATCTGATTTACTCCCTCAAAACTTGAACCAAATTAAATGAGCCATGTGAAGTGGAAGAGAAAAAGGAGAAAAAAAATACTTATAATTAATTATTTGTACCCTCCATGTTCCCTAGCCTTTGACTATATAAACCAAGCCAAACACCCGCTTCCTCCCTTGATATTTTCGTGAAAGAGAGGTGAGGGACCAGACCTTCAATTGTTCTTGAAGTATTCTGTAAGTTGAGGGAGAAAAAGGAGGAAAAAGAAGAAGGAATTAAGTGGTGTTTTGTTTTAAAAGCTAAGTTCTTCCATACCACCATCCCTTGAGCCCTCAAACAAGTAAGTAGAACCTCTAAACCTTGTGTATAAGATCTCTAAAAATATTTTTCAACACATCCCTTTAAACACTCTAAGAATCAAGAACCGAAATCAAACCGAAAGGTCATCGTAGTTGGAAATTAGGGGATGTTATGTTTATGAATGATATGAGATGTTGTTGTGTTTTGTTATCTTTGAGTTTGATGACCTCTAAGTGTGCTGGAGCCTTGATATTAAAGTCTAAAATACAAGCATGCAAAGAAATGAAACAAAAACTTGACATGACATAAATAAAAAACTTGAACCCTAAGAGGCTTAATTTTTGAGAACTTTGATGTTTCTGCCATGAGATTTGAAATGCCATAACTTAATGTAGAAACTTGATCTAAGCATTTTTTTATGTCCAGGTTTATATTTTTGTGTTTTCTTTCATCCAAAATTTGTTTCAACTTACTCGCATAAGTAGAACTGAAAATATTGTAATTTTACCAAAGTGTGTCATTTTCAAACCAGTCAACACTTCCGACTTGGCAACCCTATTTTAAAATGAGATCCGAACTTCGGTCAAAACATGAGAGTTGTTGATAACGTGTTTATCTATCTATTGACCACAAATGAGAACAAAATATTGATGTTTGATAGGTCAAAACCCCTTTGAAATTCTCTGTTGAGTTTCAGCCCCAAGGAACATTCTGTTATATATTTTTATATAGCTCAGAACCCCTATTTTTAGTGACCTATTCCAAAAGTAGTCTACATGAATATTGTAGATAACATATTGAAGTACTTTCAGCCCAGAAATCAGACTGCAAAGCCTCGAGATAGTACACCAAAACCATTTCGAACCCTCTGTCCAAAACCGGCTCTGCTGAGTTTTAGCGGCTAACACAACCTACTTTTTAAAATGGCCACAAAGTCTAACTTGTTCCAAACAACTACCCTTAGTTCTAAACATGACACTTGTAGGGGACTTCTTAAAATAGAACATACTAAAAACTGGGCACATTTGAACTTGATATGATACCCAAAATCCGAGACCAATAGAAGCATGTTTTTGGTAAAATCTTAAGAAAAGTACTGAACCATTTTTGCTTAGGATGTTATGTTCACCCCTTTGCCTTAGGCTTTGGACTTGGCATTAAAAATAAGAGTTGTAGGAAAAAAATTTATCTAAATGGTGTATAAAAATCATAGCTTGATTCCATGTCTAGATACCCCAAAACCTTGTTGGCCCTTTTAATTTAATACTTGACTTTTGGCCTTAAAATTTGCTAAGTGTATGTGTAAGTACCTTGTTGTGAGACCCGAGTTTTTGTATGATGACTGATTTGAATTAGTCAATTAATGTTTCTAAGTTAATGTATGATGATTTAGAACCCATGCTATCATATTTGAATCATATCTTGAGAATTATAGCTTGTGCTTCACATACTTATACCTTATGCTTTGTGCGCTGTACCATGAATCTTGCCATGTTAATGCCATGCTTTAAATTATTGCACTTGAGATCAATGGTACACATTATGAGCATTGTCATTTGCATCCTGGCATGTTGGAGTCCATCTGTGCAAACCGTTGTTGGGATGGGCTGTGTTGAGATAGTCGTTCTTGATTCTAAGTCTAGGGCGTCCCTGGTTGCCATTTTCGAAAATATTTTAGTTTATACACCCTGGGTGCATCCCCGTTGTTTAAAATAATTGTGTCTCATACACTCTGGGTGCATCCCCAGTGTTTGAAATGATTTATGGATATTGTTGGGCACCATTGGTTCGTTGCTAGCATTCTAGTTTGATCATTTAGATTTTGGGTTGATGCCAAATGAGCATTCTTGTTCTGAAAGTGGATTTTGTGCGCATATAATTTTGGCCAGGATTTAGAATAAGGATGTTATTGACCACTCCACGCCATTGCCATTGTGTAAAATAGCTGTGGCATGACGCCCAGTGAAGTGATTACTATTCGCAATGAGGCGAGAATAGGTTTGGTGATCAGAGTCCCATCAAGTCTACTGTGGTGATTCTCGGTATGGCATCCCAATTATAATTTGTGTGCATGTTGGGATGGGCATCTGCATTTCATACACAGCATCTCATAGGCATATGTTTATTGACTTTTCTACTATCCTGTTATAAATTTATCTCTCTCCTTGACTATAAACTAGATTAGGTGTTATATGGTATATGTTGTGATGAATTTTATGCCATGAGATTAGTTAGAAGGTTAGAGTGTTTTGCTTCTGAGCCTTGGCTCATGGCATTCGTGACACAGGTAAAGAGGAGTTCTTAGAGGAAGTCATCCCCGAGGGAGAAGAAGAGTTGGAAGAACTAGCTGAGTTCCAAGAGCACATTGATCCTGCTAATGGATTCTGAGGAGTTGAGACCTTTGCTGTTGTTCTTATATTCAGTTTTCTCGTGCTTAGTGTATTTTTTTAAAATTTCTTGGTAATATTGTAATAGCTAAGTACTTTGAATGGTTCAAAACTCCTTTATGATATAATAACTAACGTATGTAAATATGAATGAATGGCTAGAGTACTCCATTATTTATATTTATGTATGTCCTGACGTGCTCGGAGGACGGGGCGTCACAGAGTTTGTCCTTAAAGCCACCTGAAGGCTCTGCCAAAAGCGAGATGTAAAGCGCGGGTCTCGATCAGAAACAATAGTCTCAGGTACTCTGTGTAGCCGGATTATCTCACGAACATATAACCTACCAAGTCTGTCCACTGAATCCTTCACACGAATGTGAAGAAAGTGTGCAGACTTCGTCAATCCATCAACCACAACCCAAACAACATCGTGTACCTTCGGTGATCGAGGAAGTCCTAATACAAAATCCATCGTGACGTTCTCCCATTTCCAGTCAAATATCGGTAATGGCTATAACAATCCTACAAGTCTCTAGTGTTTCGCCTTTACCTTCTGACAGGTAGGGCATTGAGAAACGAACCGGATCACATCCCTCTTCATTCCCATCCACCAGAATTGACGACGCAGATCGTGATACATCTTCGTGCCTCCTGGATGCACTGCAAGATGTGAATGATAAAAATCATGTAGCACCTCGGTACGGTATGACTTTGTTACAAACAATCTCCCTGCCAATCTCAAACTCTAATCTGAGCTCACGACCCATCCCGTAGTGTCCTTCCCACTAGCAATACAGTTTCGTATCATCTGAGCCTCTTGATTCGACTGTTGAGCCTCTAACACGCGTGCAACCAATGCAGGTCATGAAGCTACTTAAAATAAGGTCGCACCTCACCTTGTCTCCCCGAGACATAGATCAAACTCACCAATCTCGCCAAGCATATCCCATTCTCGTATAGCCACAGAAGCTAACGAACCATGAGATCTCCTACTACGTGCGTCGGCTAGAACATTGGCCTTTCTCGGGTGGTACTGCAAATCGAAGTCGTAATCTTCCAACAACTTCATCCTTCGTCGTTGGTGTAGGTTCAAGTCTTTTTGTGAGAACAAGTATTTTAAACTCTTGTGATCAGAGAAAACCTCATAGTCCTCACCATAAAGATAGTAACGCCATGTATCCAAGGCAAAAACCACGGCTGCCAACTCCCAATCACGTGTTGGATAATTCTTTTCATGCATCTTTAACTGCCAAGATCCGTATGCCAAAACATTACCTCCCTACATCAGAACGCAACTCAGACTATCATGTGACGCATTACAGTAAACTCTATAATCTAAACCTCGCTCGGGAATAATCAACATTGGTGCACTGGTCAATCTCCTCTTCAACTCTTGGAAAGTTGACTCACAGGATTCGCTCCACACAAACATGACTCCCTTCTGCGTAACACACGTCGTTGGTGCTGCAAGACTAGAAAAATCCTTCACAAATCGCCGATTGTAACTAGCCAAACTCAAAAAATTGCAGATCTCAAAGACATTCTTCGGCCGCTCCTAGTCTATCATTGCAGCAGTCATTGAAGAATCCATAGATACCCCATCTTTCGACACCACGTGTCTAAGAAATCTCACCTCTGACATCCAAAACTTGCACTTCTTGAACTTCGCATACAAGTGGCGCTCTCTCAAAAGCTGTAAGACAATACATAGATGCTCCTCGTGCATCTCCCTTGTGCATGAATAGATAAGAATATCATCCACAAACACAACCACGAAGCTGTCTAGATACGGGAGGAATATATGATTCATTAAACCCATTAACGTTATAAGAGCGTTCGTCAAACCGAACGGCATAACCAAAAACTCATAGTGACCATAATGAGTCCGAAAGGCGGTCTTTTCTATGTCCTCGTCCCTAATCCTCAATTGATGATACCCTGACCACAAATCAATCTTCAAGAAGTAGCTCGATCATTTCAACTGATCAAACAAGTCATCAATTCTCTGCATAAGATACTTGTTCTTCACCGTTACCTGATTCAACTTTTGGTAGTCTACGCACAGCCTCAAGGATCCATCATTCTTCTTAGCAAAAAGAGCTAGAGCACCCCAAGGCGAAGTACTCGGGCATACAAACCCCTTATCGAGTAACTCCTGAAGCTGTACCTTGAGTTCTCGTAGCTCAACTGGTGCGAAACGATAAGATGGCATATAAATGGGAGCAGCTCCTAGAACCAGATTAATAGAAAACTGCACCTCACCACTTGGCGACAACTTGAACAGATCATCGGGAAAGACATCTAAGTAATCACAAATCACAGGAGAAGAGGAAACCCAGATTCCCCCGTTACTGAGCAACATCAGGCATATGCATCAAACCCTTATCCCGATCGCCCATAAAACAAAACCAATCACCCGTCGACGTACAAATTGATACCCTCCGTCGATCACATTCGATAAAGGCACGATAGATGGTCAGCTAGCCCATCCCTAGGATGACATCAAACATGGTCATGTCTAGAATGATAAAATCAAATTCTAAACAACGACCGGCGACCCCCAACTCGCAGGATCTACAAACCCGACTCAACACTGCATTCTCACTTAGCGGGGTCTCTACGCTCAATGCACTACCCAATGAGTCTATCTCTAAATCCAATGCAGATGCAAAAGCTGAGGAAATAAAGGAATGTGATGCTCCCGTGTCGATGAGAACACTAGCCCATGATCAAAACAGTAGGAGAGTACATCTTATCACAGATGGTGTAGCTGTAGTATCGGCCACGATTGGTGCTTTAGAAGCACTGGGATCCACAAGAACATATGCTCTTCCTTTTGATGCTCTGGCCTGTCCACTATAACCCTGGGCCGTCGACTGCCTCACAGACTGTGCTGAGGCACCTCCTTTTGTAAACCTAAACGTCTGAGCCCTAGGTTGCTGGGAGGTCTGTCGTCTCTATGCAGATGGAACAGCTGGCACTCCTGTCACACTTTGAACACTCCCTCCTCAGAGACAGTATCTATGAATGTGCCTCGACTAACCGCACCCAAAACATACATGTGGGTCTGTCCCCTGAGACGGACCGTGAGACTCAACAAGCGCTGAACTATGAAGCTGTCCCTTTTGTGGACAGTTTGTCACTCGATGTTCGGGCTATCCGCACCCATAACAGATAATCTCTCTCTACTCTAGCCTTCTTGTTGGGGCCACTGATGATGTAGATGTAGATAATTGCTGCTGCTATGATCCTACCAAATGAGAACTTGAACCAGTTAGCCATTGGTGCTTTTTTTGGCGTCCCTAGAACTCTGTATCTCCATCGCCTTGCTGGTTCCTACTCTCTCTAACTTTGCGGCTCTCTACCAATGAGTTCTCCACTCGGATAGCAGCTTCCACCATCTCAATGTAAACACACAAACCCAGCGCTGTAATTCTATACTTGATGCAAGGTCGAACACCCCTTTCAAACCTTTTGGTGCATAACTCATCCGTTAACACCATCTCAAATGAAAACCATGATAGATTCATGAACTTGGCATCATATTGGACTACGATAAGGTTTCCCTAAACAAGGGAAAGAAACTCCTCCTGATATGTATCCCTGGAAGAACTAAGAAAGTACTTCTCCAGAAAGGCCCTAGTAAAAGTGGCCCATGTGCCATCTACTATGGCTTTAGTAAACTTCTACCACTCCCTTGCATCCTTTCAAAGTTAGAACGCTGCCAACTTTACACGCAAGACATCCTCCTCGATCTCTAAGGTATCGAAGATCATCGTGGTTACTTCTAATCACTAAGTAGAAACTTTAGGGTTTAACTCCCCAAAAAAGGTTGGTGGATCTAACTGTCAGAATTCCCTCATGGCCACAGAAGCCCTTGGCATAGGGGCGCTCACTCTGGCCCTAGTTGCCCTAGCCATTGCTCTCATTGTAGTAAGCAGCTCCTATACAACGTTAGCACCACCCACTCGTTCTAGCGGGGCATGAACATCCCCTTCTTTCGAAACCTGGACATATGCACAACCATGGCCACGACCCTTGCCACAGCCCCAGTCTTGTCCTCCTCGCGTGGACATAATTTTATATGAAGGTAGCATAACAAATAAGCTCTTAAGAAACATGTTATGACTAATAGAAAACATAACACACATAATCATGCTAAATGCATAGCCACCCAAGGTGATGTAAACACATCTCGCATATTAAGGAGAATTAACATGACGGACGCGTCAATTCGGATAACCTACTTAGATTTCTTGCTAAAAAACACGTCAGCCAAACGCATTTCTAACTTAGCTTCCAAATTTGTTAATCTAAATGCCCTAAGGCAAGACTAATCCTTCTTGAGGTTCAACCTCCATACTCATGTATACACCAACTAACATACTCAACAGGCTTTCATGCTCATGTTATAAAAACGTTTAAACACATGCAATCAAGCACACACAATCATCCTCACAAGGTGATGCACCATCTTTCCATGGCTCTTAGGTATTCAAACCTAGAGCTCTGACACCAAGTTGTCATGCCCAAAAACCCAAGGTCACGTGAAAAGTCCACTAAATACCAATTTTATAAAACTAGGATTTTCAACAATCAAATATAGCTTTTGAAATTAATAGAAAAAGAGAACTCAAGGTTTATCTCTCATAAACAGTAGACATTCAGTTCTAACATGCATACAATATATCGCCCTAAGGTGTACAAAACACACCTTTAGAAACAGGATTACAAAAAAAAAACTAAAGAAAGTCTTTTACCACCCGCCACCACGGGCACCACCAGATCTACTCCTCGTGATCATCAACATCTTTACCTGAAAAAGGTTTGACAAGTCCCACACCGTGTGTGAGACCCGGGTTCGTTTAGTTTTTTGTGATATATATATGTTTGACGTGTTTCTTTTTGTTATATGTATATCCTTGATGAATGGTTTATGTTTTTTTGTCGTAGAACAGCATGTGTAGATATGTTTTTTGCTTTCTCGGGTTTCGTCAAGGCCTGTTTGGTTGGTCTTGGAGTTGAAAAACCTGTTCTAGAGCTGAAGGTTATTTTTTCCAGCTCACCAGTCGATTGGACTAGGTGACCCAATTGATTGAGTCAGCAGTAGGGTTGTTCAGTCGACTGGATGGCGCACTCCAGTTCACTGAGTTGTGGCGGTGGAGGACTTTTTGAGATCCAGAACTACTTCAGTCGACTGGATTAGGAAATCCAGTCAACTGGATGCCCATTTTTCATGGCCTCTATATATTCCAGCGTCTGTTTTCTTTTTAAAAACTCATTTCTCCTAAACCCTCCACCTTCTTTCTAGATTTTTGTTATGCCCGGGCCTAGTTTTTGAAGATCAGCTTATGGATCCCTACTATTCACGCTGTTAACTTTGCTTCCATCCGAACAGATTCTCGTTTTGACGAGGTTCAATTTTTGAGACTTTGAGTTTCGACTCTCTGAGGTAGGATCCTAGACTATGTTGTCTTTAAAATATGCTACGTGCAATTATATACTTTTTTACCGGTTGAAAATGCTTTAAATATCATGTTTTAAGTTTAAACCTTGTTTATTTGGATAAAAAGCCTGTTTTGTGCTTTTCTTGATTTATCACATGATATTGGACTTGTGGATAGCTGGTTTTCAAATGGTGGTGTTGAAAATAGTGAATTTATGCAAATCTCTACAAATTGTGTTTTGGAGGTTTGGAGCTAACTCTCGGGGTTGAGTCTTAAGTTTTGTAACGTTTTGATAAAAATGGCAGAAACATTTTTTTAAAAAATGTTTTTGATTTGCTCTCCATTTTTTATACATAGATCTTTATACATGTTTAATGTATAATTTGTGGAAATATTTCTGTAGTCGAGCTTCGGGTTATTTTTTAAATGATTCTATAGATGTGCCAGGATAATGGGTATTTGGCATGAGTTTCCATTGGTGGAAGTTCGAAAACATGCGCAGAGTAGGTGCTTTGTACCTTCGGGTTAATCCTCGTAAATTAAGTGGTGGGTGCTTTGTACCCTTGGGTTTTAGCTCCGTAAATTAAGCAGTGATATTGTGGTGATTTCCTATAGAACTTGTCATTACCTAACAGGTCTTAAATGATTCAAAAATTGGTAATGGACATGAGTCTATAGTTATTACCTCTGTCCCTTGTGACGGAGTCGGTACATATGATTCATTTCTCTTTCCTCGGCTGTGTGATCCAAGTGAAAAATAACGTTTTGATTATTGCTTTTCATTAACTGTGAAACGTTGTTTGCATTGTTGAAATGCTCAATTTTGAGGATGAAAAACCGTTTTGAAGGCTTATGTGGGAGTCTAATGAAAAACATGGGATTTTATGAAGTAAAAAACTGTTTTGAGGCTCATGTGGTTGAGTCAACTTTATCCTATGTAATTACATTTCCCACTTGATTGCATCAAAGTCTGTTTCTATTGGGCTTCATCTCACGTAGTGAGATTTGTTAAAACCCTTTTCTGGTGTTGATGATCACGTAGAGTTGATCTAGATGTGCACGTGGTGGCAGGAAGACTGTTGTACAGTTTTCCTTTTCGTTATAGAAACATGTATTCATATATGTGTTGCCTGCTTATAAAGGCGTGTTTTATAAGCCTTGAGGCTGTATTTTATACATATATGAACAGGTATGCATGTTGCATTGAGAGTGAACCTTGGGTACTCTTTCTAAATTCCAAAAAGCAATATGTGTTGAAGCGGAAAAAATTTCGAACGGACGCTGTGACCGTAAGAAAAGACGTATGCATTTTTCATGAAAAATGAGAACTATATAAATCTTAATAGTATGATACCTTTATGAAACTTGTCGAAAAGTTTCAAAAATCCCGAATACGTTGAAAACGACCTTGCAATCTTTTCACATATGTTCCGAACGCACTACGACGATCACGGTGTGTGAGCATCGATTCCGATCGAAGAGTTCTCTTGCTAATGGTTTCTTATCACACACTTCTCTCCAAGAAGGCAAAATTAATTGCCAAAAGAGGAGAGGGGACGGCGGCTAGGAGAGGGGATTAGGGTTAGGTTATTACCACTTAATGATATATCCCATATATATCACTTGAGATATGTATGGCATCAATATCTTCCTACCTCAAAGTTGGAAAGAGATATATATCCATCATAAAAATAAATCCCCATCCCCATATTAGGGCCGCCACCTAGGGAGTAATCCCTAGGTGTGCTAAAAACCAAAATCGCCCTTCAACATTTAATTTAATTCCTGAATGTCCCCGGCAGAAAAATAGGCATTCTAATTAAATTAAATAATTACCGAAACCAATAAGAAAAATATCCATGCGTATAATGGGTTACGTGAGGGATCACGAGGAAGTATACGACTTGGGCTTACCGTACGAGAAAACCGGATATCCCTTACTCTGTCCCCGAGCTGGATCCTTTCCCGTACAAACCAGAACTTATTCCACTAAAGGTCCTGACTGAACTGTCGGCCCTAACTCAAATTATGTCTTGAGTTTCCAATTATCAAATGCACCAAATTCTCTCCACATTTAAGATATGGATTCCCGATAAATAAATTAGGTTACTGACTATCCGATTGAATCATCCTTTTTTCCTCGCAACCGCACCACTTAACCTTTTCATATACCAGATCCGAATATCTACTGTAGAGGTTTAGCATAATCAAACCTGTAAGAAAAGCACACGAGGGGAAACTCCTCAACCTAAATCGGATGTGGTTTTCATCAGCTGATTATCAATCATCGGACAAATAACGCCAGTACCCAACTCATCGGTATTTTTAATCTCATGGAGAAAATCTCAACCATTGACGACTCAAAGTATTGTACATCATCTGAACACAATTAATCAATCACTTCAGGATTAAGAGTTAGTGCAATACATGATAATACGGGATGTGGATCAATTCATATAGTCAGTATAGAATCGATCATCCCGTTGATGCCGCTCAA
>JAULJZ010211478.1:0-18628 GCA_032270985.1 Heliamphora pulchella | reverse complement strand
TGAGGAATGAAAACTTGGTACAACCGGAAAATATACCTAATGAACGGAATGAGATACCATCTATCGTGAGTACACAGTAGGAGCTTCGTCGTAGTGGGAGGATTGTTCGTCAACGATGCACTAACCACCACACACTCAACCGTGCACCAACACGCCGTGCACCAACGATGCACTAACCGTGCACCAACATCCCGCACCCAACGATGCACTAACCGTGCACCAACATCCCGCACCCAATGATGCACTAACCATCACACACTCAACCGTGCACCAACACGCCGCATGAAATGACTAACACCCTCTCCGTGACTTCAATTGATAGGACCCCATATTCCAATCAACTAAAAATCACTAGAGGAGAGCAATCGATAGAGCCCCATAACCCAATCTACTGAGAGGCCACCACACGACCATCAAACCAACAAAATGCCCCGAGGAACAATAAATTTAATAAAAAGAGCCAATAAGGATGAAAAATAACATTTTCCAAAGCATTCGGCCAAAAATGGGTGAAAAATGGTTAAGAAATTTTGATATACCCTCACTATCTTGGTCATAACTTTTTCTGCAAAAGGTATTTTGTTGTGAGAGAGGTATCTTTGGAAAGAAGACTGCTGGGGCTTCAATTTGAGTACAAGAATAACCCAATTCCGAGTCCAAATGAGGGAGATATGATTAAAAGAAAGCAGCCTTGCGCAGCCAGTTCGCTCGAGCGGACGTCGGGCGCTTGAGCAAGCAAGCACCGAGAAAAACCCAGATTTTCCCTGTTTTGAGTTACAAGCCCCAAAAACTCTCAACACTAACAAACTACCATCTCAACCTCAAATCGAAGCATCCAAACACCTTATTGACACTCTCAAATGTACCCAAACCCAAAACTGCAACAAAATCTCGAAAGCAACATTCAAAACCCGATTCCATCCAACCGAAATCAACCAAAAATGGTTTTGAACCAAAACCCGATTTGTTTTGAAACATAAATCAATTTTTCATGCATTTTTAACGGGTAAAAATACATACGATTACACGTAACACACTTATAAGACATGAGAGTCTAGGATCCTACCTCGGTGAGTTAAAAACTCGACATCTCGAACCACATGCAAAACCAAACTTTGCAAAAATAAAATTCTATCTGGATGAACGCATAACCCACCATGCCAATAGTAGGGACCCGCTGTTGGATCATCAAAAATCGAACCCCACGCCCCCGAGAAGTTAGAGAGAAGGCAGAGAGAAAAAAAAACTTAGCCTGTAAGTTTTGAAAATATCTTTTGAAAATATCTAACGTGAAATATTTATAAACCACAAAAATATCTTTTTTTAAAAAATTTTCACCACAATGGCCAACGGCCCCGGGAACCAATCCTACATGCATATCAAAGCCCGATCTTGCATCAAAACACATATAAGCATGCTGTAACGAAAACGATAAACACGCGTCAAAAAATGCCAAAAAAAGAAAATGGATCAGAGTCTCACAACTCTACCCCCTTAAAGGAATTTCATCCCCAAAATTCAACACAAGGGAGAAAGAAAACAAACTGTCGATTGCAATCGACACAGCATGAGAGATAGTCAGCCAAACCATTCCTAGGATATAGTCAAACAAGGTCAGGCATCCTAAACAACGACTAACTATCTCAAAGACACGGGATCTACAACTTACCCCAACCTCACATCCTCACCAACCACTGCATCAACACAACACACCACCTAGGGAGTCCACCACCAACTCCAAACCAACGATTATAGCCTCGAACATAGCCTCGCCCTCTCCACACAGACATCACGTCTATATGAAAGAAACCTATAACATAAGATGCAGCACATCGCATGAACATAAACACTAAGCACATAAGCATTACCATGTAGTCACATAGGTTCATGCAAAATAAACCCCACATACCGAGGAGAACCGACAAGAATGATGCGTCAATTTGGATAACCTACTTAGATTCTCTGCTAGAAATCACGTCAGCTAAACGTGTTTTTAACTTGGCTCCCAAGTTTGTTAATCTAAATGCCCAAAGACAAGACTAATCAATCTTAAGGCTCAACCCCCATGCTCACATATACACAACATCACACTTTCAAGTTTGTACTATCAAAACATTTAAACACACACAGTCAAGCACACGTAATCAACCTCACACGGTGGCGCACCCTCTTCCCACTACTCTTAGGTATTCAAACCCAGAGCTTTGATACCAAATTATTACGCCCCAAACTTCTGGTTACGTGAAACACCCACAAGCAACCAAACATAACACCTAACCCGAGAATACACTCTCAATATAAAACATACGTGTATTGTATATAATTGCCAAAAGGCATACATTTCACGATTTCAACACCGAAAAATATGTAAACATACATGATTCAAAAGAATAAAAAAAAACTATAGATCTTCTGCCTCAACCGGCAACCCCGAATCAACCTGGGCGACCGGTACGTGAAAAATATTTCAAATCCCACACTGTGAGTTAAAACTCAACAGAAACTAGACAAACATGAAATGTAAGCTAAACATGCTCGGAAAATGACATGTCGTTTTTTGGCTTTCTTTCAAGCCTTAAAACAGTTTAAAAACGATTTTAGATTACGATTCACCATTGCCAGAAAATAGTTTAAAAATAGTTTTATAACAAGACTTGCACGAGCCTCAAAAGAGAACAGGTATATGTATGCATCACATGTATACATATCTAAATCGACTCACAAGCCCTGACAACAGCTCTACAATAATCGAAGATGACTCATGCAATCCATGCAATTCGTCCAACGCACCATGTGCAACACACGCAACACATGCCTCTTCAGGACCTCGTTTCCATCCTTCAGATACTCGCTCACAAGTGCATCGTTAACCAGGGTTAACACATATCAGACCATGTTTTTGTCCACCGTTAGCCAGGGCTAACATTCACCGAACCACGTTTTCGTTCATCGTCAGCCAGGGCTAACATTCATCAGACCACGTTTTCGTCCATCATCAGCCAGAGCTAATACCGTATCAAAATCATATAAGACCACGTTTCCATCTTATATTTTAAAAATCATATAAGACCACATTTTCGTCTTATATCCCAAAATCATATAAGACCAGATTTCCATCTTATGTTTTAAAAATCATATAAGATCACATTTTCGTCTTATGTCCCAAAATCATATAAGACCACATTTTCGTCTTATGTCCCAAAATCATATACGACCACATTTTCATCTTATGACACGCATAAATAAAACTAGAGTTATAAATGCACAAAGCCACGTATAAACTTCACATCATGACGCCACCCGTCACATAACCCGACATCCACCCACATGGCCAACCGATAATCCACAAAACCAAGCTTAACCCAAATTCCAGCTCCAAATCCTTAAAACCACAATTTTCACAAAACACCACCTTTTTCCCAAAAAGAACCACGGGCCCAAACACACTTTGCACCCAACGATGAACAAACACCACGCACCTAACCGTGCACCAACACGATGCCCACACGCGCCCAACACAAACTCACGGCTCCCACACGTGCCCAACACAAACAACAAACCTACAAAACATGACCTAATCAAAGGCCAACACAAACCTCCCACAAAATGGTTCTCACCAAAACCCCATCTTTAAAACAAATAACAGACCTGCACATGTCCCGCACCCAACGATGCACCAATCACCACGCACTCAACCGTGCACCAACACCCTCTCCATGACTTCAATTGATAGGACCCCATAATCCAATCAACTAAAAATCACTAGAGGAGAGCAGTTGATCGAGCCCCATAACCCAATTGACTGAGAGACCACCACACGACCATCAAACCAACAAAATACCCCAAGGAACAAGAAATTTGATAAAAAGGGCCAATAAGGATGAAAAATAACTTTTTCAAAGCATTCGGCCAAAAACGGGTGAAAAATAGTTATGAAATTTTGACATACCCTCACTATTTTGATCATGACTTTTTCTATAAAAAGAATTTAGCTGTAAGAGAGGTGTCATTGGAAATAAGACTTTTGGAGCTTCAATTTGAGTACAAGAATGCCCAAATTCTGAGTCCGAATGAGGGAGATATGATCAAAAGAAAACGGCCCTGCACAACTAGTCCGCTCGAGCAAACGTCGGGCGCTCAAGTGAGCAGGCACCCAAGAAAAACCCAAACTTTCTGTATTTTGAGTTCCAAGCCCCAAAAACTCTCAACAATCACAAACCACCATCTCAACCTGAAATCGAAACCTTCAAACACCTTATCGACACCCTTGGATGTACCCAAACCCAAAACTACCACAAAACCTCAAAAAGAACATTCAAAACTCGATTTCATCAAATCGAAATCAACCAAAAATGGTTTTGAACCAAAACCCGATTTTTTTTGAAACCTAAATTGATTTTTCATCCATTTTTAACAGCTAAAAATACACACGAATACACGTAGCACCCTTATAAGACATGAGAGTCTAGGATCCTACCTTGGTGAGTTAAAGACTCGATGTTTCAAATGACGTGCAAAATCAAACATTGGTAAAATAAAATTCTGTCTAGATGAACGCGTCCCCACCGTGCTAACAGCAGGGATCCGCTGTTGGATCATTGAAAATCGAACCACGTGCCCCCGAGAAGTTAGAGAGATGGCAGAGAGAAAATAAATAAACTTAGCCTGTAAGTTTTGAAAATATCTTTTGAAAATATCTAACGCGAGATATTTATAGGCCACAAAAATATCTTTTTTTTTAAATTCGCACCACAACAGCCTCAGGAACCAACCCCACATGCTTATCTAAGCCCGATCATATATCAAAACGCAAATAAGCATGCTGTAACGAAAATGATAAACACTCGTCGAAAAATGTCGAAAAAAGAAAACAGGTCAGGGTATCACAACCAGCCTTAGGAGAGGGGACCTATCAGATGTTTTCAATGTGGTCAAGAAGGGCACATTAGATGTGAATGTCCGCAAGGGAGAGTTAGTCAAGAAACATCTAATACACAACTTACTCAACGATAGACATACGACCAACCACCTCAATAGACAGGGACATAGGAATTTCGGGCTCCCAGGGAGGCTTCCTTGGCACAATCTGTACGTCAACCTATGGGTAGAGGACGGAGATAGACATCTAGAGTCCAGGAAAGAGTCTATGCCATAGCAGAAACTGGTGCTTCGTCAAATCCTGAGATATGCAAGACTACTACCAGTACCCCTATGATTAGAGGTACTTTATTAGTTTTTAATTCTTGGGCTCGTGTGTTATTTGATACTGATGCATCACGATCATTTGTCTCTTCTTCATTTGTATCTGCTTTGGGTTTACTTGCTGAGATGTCAGACATTGTTGTGAATGTCGAAACACCCATCAGTGACAGTACAATGTTAAGGTACATATGTAAAGGGTGCGAAGTAGTGATAGCTAATCGTCATCTCGTGTTTGACTTTATTGTGCTAAAGATGTTGGGATTTGATATTATTCTTGGAATGGACTGGTTAACTACATTTCTTGCATTTATTGACTGTGATCGACGAAGGATTTTCTTGTGCACTCCAGAAGGAGATTCTTTCTTTTACGTGGGGGACAAAGATGATAATATGATACCCCAACTAGGCGACGTGAGCAATTTAGCAAATGTGCATACGATTCTTTCTACTCTGTTAACAAAGGATGATTCTTCAGCTCGAGGAGAGCTTCCTCCGATAGTGAGCGAGTTTCGTGATGCGTTTTCGAAACAATTTTTGAACTGCCGCCACACAGAGAAGTTGAATTTTCAATTGAGCTTATCCCAGGGACTGTTCCTATATCGGTACCATCCTAACATTTTTCTCCGGTAGAGTTGAGAGAATTGACGACTCAGTTGCAGGAATTGTTAGACAAGGGCTTCATTCGCTCTAGTGTCTCGCCATGGGGAGCTTCGGCATTATTTACTAAAAAAAAGGACGACTCATTGCGATTATGTATTGATTATCGAAAGTTGAATCAAGTTACGGTGAAGAATAAATATTCAATGCCTAGGATTAACAATCTATTTGACCAATTGAAAGGTTCTACATGTTTCTCAAAGATTAATTTGAGTTCGGGCTATTATCAACTAAGGGTCCTGGAGGATGACATTCCCAAGACCGCATTTCGTACCCGTTATGGACACTACTAATTTTTAGTGATGCCTTTTGGTTTAACGAATGCCCCCCCAACTGTTATGGATTTGATAAATTGAATCTTTCGGCCATACCTTGATCAGTTTGTGGTGGTGTTCGTAGATGACATTTTGATTTATTCTGTGACCTGAGAAGTTCATGAGGAGCATTTAGGTGTGGCGCTTTAACTCCTAAGAGAACACAAGCATTAGGCTAAGTACGAGAAATGTGAATTTTGGTTACCTGAAGTGAAGTTTCTGGGACATGTTGTGTCAAAAGACGAAGTACCTATTGATCCATCTAAAGTAGAGGCAGTGCAAGACTGGAAAAGGCCACATAGTGTATTTGACATTAGCAACCCCCTTGATGCGGCTCACTCGAAAGGGAGTTAAGTTCATGTGGAATGACGCTTATGAAGATGCTTTTCAAGAATGAAAGGAACGATTAACCAGTGTGCCAATACTAATCATACCTGAGAGAGGTATTGGTTATGAAGTATATTGTAACGCATGTCGTGAAGGGCTAGGGTGTGTTCTGATGCAGTAAGGCAAAGTTGTGGCATATGGATCAAGGCAACTAAAAACTCATGAAAGAAACTACCTAACACATGATTTAGAGTTATCAACAGTTGTCTTTGTGTTAAAGATGTGGAGGCATTACCTTTATAGAGAGCGATTTGAAGTTTTCTCCGACCACAAGAGTCTCAAATACTTATTTTTGCAGAAGGATCTAAATTCGAGACAACAAAGATGGACGAAATACCTAGGCGACTATGATTTTAGTTTGTAGTATCACCCGGGAAAGGCGAACGTGGTAGCAGATGCCCTCAGTCGAAAATCTTTGAAGTCTTTAGCTTAGATCGCGATATGGGAATGAAAAATGTTGGAAGAGGTTAGAGAATTCGACCTTAACCTTGGTGGGGCCGAGAATCGTGTCTTTAACAAGAAGAACACTGAAGGTTGGACCAATTTACTAAACAAAGGTTTAAGGTTTATGGGAAGATTATTTGTACCTGAGGCTTGTCGTGAAAAAGTACTACGAGATTCTTACCACTCTCGACTCGCAGTGCATTCGGGAACTACAAAGATGTATCATGATCTTTGATGACAATTTTGGTGGAAAGGCATGAAGAAGGATGTGGCTTTGTTTTTCGCTAAGTGTCTCACATGTCAACAAGTAAGAGCAGAGCATCAGCGGCCGATGGGCACGCTTCAACTACTACATGTCTCAGAATGGAAGTGGGAACACATAACGATGAACATTGTTTCAGGCCTTCCTACATTACCAAAAGGACGCAACGCGATATGGGTAATTGTGGATCGATTGACGAAATCTGCATATTTTCTCCCAATGCACACAACCGACTCAGTGGATAAGGTAGGAAGACTCTACATTCAGGAGATTATGTGATTACATGGCATACCAATATCAATAGTATCGGATAGAGATCCCTGGTTTATCTTGCGATTTTGGTAGAGCTTGCAGACAGCTTTAGGAACTAGTTTACTCTTTAGTACAGCATTCCACCTTCAAATAGATGGTCAGTCCGAGCATACAATTCAAATTTTGGAAGATATGTTACGAGCTTATGTGTTGGATTTTTGTGATTCGTGAGAGGATCACCTACCGCTAGTTGAGTTTGCATTCAACAATAGTTACCAGGCAAGCATCGAGATGGCACCGTATGAAGCCTTATATGGAAGACCATGTAGATCTCCGTTGTGTTGGACCAAAGTTGGAGAAGCATCATTGTTAGGTCCCGAATTGGTGAGGGAAACAACCAAAAAGATTGCCACAATTCGAAGGGCATTTGACTATGGCTCAGAATCGCTAGAAAAGTTATGCTGACAGACGGAGACGACCATTATCATTGGAAGTAGGAGATTTTGTATTTCTAAAGGTATCGCCCAAGAAAGGCTTGGCAAGATTTGATAAAAGCGGAAAGTTATCACCAGAATTGATAGGACCGTTTGAAATACTTTAACGAATTGGGAAAGTAGTGTATTGACTGGCTTTTCCACCGCAACTTTCATCTGTACATAATGTTTTTTATGTGTTGATGCTGAGAAAATACAAACCTAACCCCACGCACGTACTGGATTAGTCAGAGTTGAGGCTAAGAGAAGATGTTTCTTACGAAGAATCACCGGTAAAGATTTTGGACACACGACAACAAATTTTATGAGGAAAGACCTTATCCTATGTAAAAGTGTTATGGCGACATCACGGTGTGGAAGAAGTGACCTGGGAGAGAGAGTCAAACATCTGATCCAAATATCCCGAGCTATTTGAGTCCTAAGGAGGATCGAATTTCGGGGACAAAATTCCAAAAGGGGGAAAGTTGTGAGAACCCAATACGTAGTTATTTTGTGTTTTCTTGTTTGTGGATAAGTGCGGTGATAGAATTAAAATTGAGTATTGGGATTATAAAATTTTGTTCATTAATGAGGGCGTTGGAGGCAAGACTGTCAAAATCTATATTTTTAAAAACGATTAATGGAAAAAACTTAACTGGGCGGGCAATTGCCAAAACGGGTTGTAGATAAAACTTTTGATGACGAACGATTAAAATAAAACCCGTGCATCTAAAGTTAATTTAGAATAATACATTTTTACCAGTCGAATCTTCAACTATGATTTGAATCCAACTTGAAACTCTTGTCAGATTTTCTACTGTATTTTCTTATGCGATTCCCTAATATAGTGTGGGTTATAATCCTCCGAGAACTCGTACCGGCAGAACCAAAACAGTTTTAATCTTAGAAGACAAGTTATGAAACTGGTTCAGCCTACCCGCATATATATAGGGCTACAGTAGGGAGCTGGAGAGTAATTATGAGTAAGATTTCTAGTGGAACACAAACACGTATGAGTGGTTTCTGCAATTAAGCAAACCTCATAGCGGTATCTACAATTATGGAAAATCAATAGCAGTTTCTGTAATTTTCATAAAACACTGAATTACAGTTCACACAAATAAAAAACTATAATTGCACTCTGAAATATAATCTCAAGACCATAGAGTATTGAGCCCCTGTTATTAAATACTTACCATTTCTCCCCACGTTAAGATTCTTGATACCCGCCAATTAAATTTAATTATTGACAATTAAATTTAATCGGCATCTTGATATTTTTTAAGCACTTTCGCTTAACTTATTTAACCGCAGGATAATCAAATCCACCTACAGGGTTTGGGCCGATCAAAACTTATAAGCTTCCTTAATGGGGGATCATCAATCCTGATCTTTCGGGACGTGAATTTCGTCAATAATTAATTTTTGGCATATAAATAATACTGCTATCCAACTCACCGGGATTATATAGACTCATATAAGATTGCACGCTCTAATAAATCAAAATAACGAATATTAAATATATACAAATCAAAAATTATTTCAGGATTAATAACATAAGCACTATTCACAATAACCTTGGGGTGCGAATTAATTTATATAGTCAGTATAAAATTAATTACTCAAAATGTCCCGTTCAATAGACACAAAGTGTACTAGAATAGAGAATCAGAATAATAGACGATGCTAATATCTATTTCCCATAACCAAGACAGGTCTGCTAAAACTCTGTGTTACAGTCGTACCGATGGTATGTCCATTTCTATTTAAACTGTGAACATATAACTTATATTTTGCAATAACCTAAAATCTGATATTTTGAGTGTAAGCCGTACACTACACACCAGATTAAATACTATACAGAATATTAAAGATCCATGCATAATAAAAAAATGATATCCATACATTGCTCATAAAGATTCTCATAAAATAAAAAATTAATTTTATTAAAATAAAATTAAATACCAAAAATATAATTTTCAGTATACCAACCCTAACAATCTCTCACTTATACTCAAAACTATGCTGCCATACATCTAACTTTATGCCCTCTGCATGACTATCAAAAATTTTAGCCGATAAGCTCTTTGTAAATGATCTGTAAGGTTGTCTCCTGATGTAAGCTCTTGGTCTGACTAAAAATTTGAGTCTGTGTACCCCAAAGGTACTAAACTGTCTGCTTGGTAAACAAACATATAATTCTTAGTCCTTTTCAAGTACTTGATTATATTCTTTACCGCAGTCCAAAACTCCTGCCTTGGATTAAACTGATATCTGCTAACCATGCCAACGGTAAAGTAGATGTCGGGTCTAGTGCAAAACATAGCATACAAGAGGCTTCCTACTGTCGAAGCATAAGGAACCGCCTTCAAATTCTCTATCTCATCAGGTATCTTTGGACACTGATCATTGGATAGAGTGATTCCATGCCTGAAAGGGAGAAACCCTTTCTTGGAATCCTGCATGCTAAAATGAGCAAGAATATCATCGATATATTTTGCTTGTGATATGCTCCTTTGTTTTCGATCTCGTATAAGCTTGATCTCAAGGATGTGATTGGCTTATTCCAAATCTTTCATATTGAAAAGCCCAGATAACCATACTTTAACCGTAGATAATGCCCCCATATCGTTTTCGATGAGCAAGATATCATCTACATAAAGTACTAGGAAGATCACCACGCTTTTGTTACGCTTCTTGTACACACAGGACTGATCTAGACTTTGATCAAAACCACAATACTTAATGGCTTGATCAAACCGAGTGTTCTAAGACCTCGATACCTGCTTAAGTCCATAAATGGATCTCTTAAGCTTACACAACATGTGTTCTTGGCCTTTTGCAATGAATCCGTCTGGTTGTATTATATAGATACACTCGTCAAGACTTCCGTTAAGGAAAGCTGTCTTGACGTCCATTTTTTAGATTTCGTAATCAAAATGAGCGACAATGGATAAGAGAATCCGGATAGATTTAAGCATGGCTACGGATAAAAAAGTTCCCTCATAATCGATCCCTTCTTTTTGAGTTAACCCTTTAACAACAAGCCTAGCCTTAAAGGTTTCAACCTTCCTGTTTGCTCCTCTCTTTTATTTGTAGATCCACTTGCATCCAATGAATTTTATCCCTTCGGGCGGCTCTACAAGTTCCCAGACTTGATTGGAATACATAGATTCCATCTCTAAATTCATAGCTCTTTGCCAAAGATCTGCATCTTTGTCTTGAAGTACTTCATTATAGTTATAGAGCTCAGTATCTAGTTATGTCAGGATCCTGTCAAAAGACTCTCCTAAGAACATATACCGGTCACATTGATGAACAACCCTCCCACTACGACGAGACACTACATGTGTCTGTGTACTAGCAGTAACACGTTGTGCAAAATCAGAACCCTGTGCATCAGCACCCTGTTCTTGATTTGCACATGTTTCGATAATTCTCCCACTAGACGAGGTAATGGGATATCAGTGACTTGTTCTTTTGTTCTATTGGTATTTCTTCTCAGTTATTCTTGAACAATATTGCTATTGGGCCTGTGGTCCATAATATAATCCTCTTCTAAGAATCGCGTATTGGTGCTAATAATGACCTTCTGATCCTTAGAATTATAAAACAGACCACCCTTCGTTCCCATGGGATATCCTAC
The DNA here is from genome assembly GCA_032270985.1 of Heliamphora pulchella. Taxonomy (NCBI): domain Eukaryota; kingdom Viridiplantae; phylum Streptophyta; class Magnoliopsida; order Ericales; family Sarraceniaceae; genus Heliamphora; species Heliamphora pulchella. The sequence continues at coordinate 6,991 of JAULJZ010211478.1, read as the reverse complement.
AAAGAAACAGATTTCTATTCTCGGTTTCAACTTACCCGCGTTCCCTTTCAGCACATGTACTGCACACCTCCAAATTTGAATGTGTTTCAGACTAGGCTTACACTTGGTCTACAATTCTGTGGGAGTAAAAGGAACTGATTTAGAAGGTACTAAGTTCAGAATATAAACTGCTATCTCTAAAGAGAGTCCCCAAAATGAATCGGATAAACCTGAATAACTCATCATGGACCTTACCATTTCTATAAGAGTCCTATTCCTTCTTTCTGCTACACCATTCTGCTGCGGAGTGCCAGGTGCAGTCAACTGGGATATAATCTACTCTGATGACAAGTAGTCTTTAAACTCTCTAAAGAGGTATTCCCTACCACGGTCAGATTGTATTGATTTAATACTTTTACCCAGACGCTTTTCCGCCTCCGCCTTGAATTTTTTGAATTTCTCAAAGCATTCAGACTTACGATGCATCAGGTAAATGTATCTATACCTTGAGTAGTCATCAATAAAACTGATAAAGTACTTAAAGCCACCTCTAGCCCGGATAGTCATAGGACCACACACATCAGATGAACCAACTCCAACGGTTCTTTAACTCTATAGCCTTTGGTCAAAAAAGATCTCTTGGTCATCTTACCTTCTAAGCAAGATTCATAGACTAAAAGTGCCTCCACTTTCAATAAACTCAAAAGTCTATCTGTTACCAGTTTGTTTATCCTTTTTAGATTAATATGACCCATGCGTAAGTGCTAAAAAAACGTTTGGTTCATTAAAGAAGAAAACTTTCTCTTATATGGTAATATAGATGTATTATTCGTTTTAGTCAGTTGCAATGTAAGAGATATTGGAGTAATAATATAAAGATCATCCATTAATGTACCAGAACAGATAACCCATTTCTTATTCTTAATAACCACAGAGTTATTAAAATAAAACAAATATTCGTCTTTAGCCAATCTAAAAACGGAAACTAAGTTCCTTCTAATAGCAGGTACATAAAGACAATCTCTCAATATTAAAACCCGATCTGTAACAAAACTGAGAGTGACATCTCTTACTGCAACTGTTGTTCCTTTTGTATTATTGCTCATATCTAAGTAAATCTTTCCATCACTAAGTTAACGAGTTTTTTAAAACCCCTGCAATGAATTGCAGATATGATTAGTGGCTGCTGTATCTACATACCAGGTACCGGTAGATAACACCGCTAAATATGTTTCTACAACCACTGAATAGAAATTACCCTGTATGTTCTGTCTTCTGAGAAATACTGTACATAGCTTTTTCCAGTGCTAGGTCGGGTTGTAGTGAAAACATCTGCTTTTCGGTTTTTTCACACCAGTCCGTAGCCCAATAACTACCTTGGAAACCGTGTCTTCCTATTTTTGAATCTTTTTCTTCTTCATGCCTTTCAACCCAGAGGAAGAACCTTCTTTAGATACAAACACATTTTCTGGTATTGAATAAATACCATTTGTAGTTAAAGTTATATTCAAGTTACATTTCCAGTCAACAAAATTAAGTCCCGTTAATTTGTTTTATTTGAGTATTAAAGCGAGTGGGTTGAAAGTCATTTTACTCTTGAGAATCACATAATTAAAAAAATAAACTGTTAATTATGATTATCAAAACTATAAATTTATTTTAATTTGGTTCTCTCTACCATTTTAAAATTAATTTGCCGGTAGCCTGGTAACCTGAGAATACTATGCCTCGATGGGAGGACGTTTACTATCATTCATAAGACCAGACATGTTAATTCTTTTTAATTTTACTATCTAAGCAACTGATCATGCCAAGTAAACTTAAATAGCTGACATCGCTTCGATCCAGTATATAATAGCAGTGACTCAGATGGAGAGGAAACTATTATATACAACCAAGTGTTAACCAATCACCTAATCCGAAATTAATCACTTCGGAATGAAACATTCAGATGAAAAAGTGATCCACACTAACAATTATCCAGAATTATCCCGAAAGGAGGTGTGATCCACACTAACAATTATCTAAAATTATCTCTAAAAGAGGTTTGTACTGACAATATCGCAATTAATCAGTCCATTAGGGAGGAAGGCCTTACAGCCGACACGTAGGATTTAATTGCATCGCCTACAAACTGGTGACGAAAATCGCATGATTTATCTGTGAATAATAATTTATTTCGATTAAATATTTTTTCATTTAATTAATTCAAAATTCGAAATTAATTCTCACGTTATTCCAAGATATTTAATTTTTTTAAAAATAATCTTAAACGTGATATTTTGTAAAAAAATAAAATATCTAAAGTTTTTTTATTTTATTAAAATTAATTAAAAAAAACTTAATTTTATTTTCCATTACAAAATATTTTAATTAAAATTAAAATTTTAAATTAATTAAATTAATGGGATAACTAAAACATATATGCAATCATCTACGCAGTATATATATATGTATATATCCCGATTTTGTGATCCAAGTAAAACAATGAGATGTTTCAGTCTCTCTAAGAGAATCAGTTGTTTCAATCCCAGTTCGCCTCTGATTCAGTGTCCTGATCCCTGTTCGCCTCTGATTCAGTGTCCTGATTGCATCAGACTTTCTTGATACTATCTTATAAATACTGATATATCATATCGATTTCGTATATATCAGAAAATCAACACAAAGCAACCCCGGGAGAGAGAAACCACCGGACCACCACCAAACACCGTCGGCACCGCCTTGCCGCCGCCTCATCTGGGCTCCGTTTTGGACAAACTTTATATCGTTGGAAAACTCTCGAAATATGAGATTTTTTTTGTCAAAAAATCTGCTAAAAAAGATCCCAAAAAACTGTCAGAAAACTGTCTAGAAACTGCTACTGTAGCACCGTTGCTGCAGAAAAAACCGCTGCTATTTTTTTCCTTTTTAATGCACTGTTTGGCCTAGTTTTTTTTCTGATTTTTGATAGTATTTTGAGGTATATTTTACTACTATTTTATGTATAAAAAAATTTCAAAAAATAGTTCCAAAAGTTACCCAAAAAATCATAAAAACTACCGCTGAACCGCCGCCGGAACCGGGCTGTTTTGGTGATTTTTTCTTGCTGTTTTTGACTTGTTTATTGCTATTTTTATACATAAATACTGCAAAACAACTCACCGGAAAAAAATATTTAAAACCATTAAAAACTTACTACAATCTGTGACCCGTTAAAACCCGAACCACCGCCGGTGCCGCCTCCGTTCTTCATATTCTTGGGCGTGTTCAACCTACTCTTAAATAATCTAAACAGATATTTAAAAACATAAAACTAGCTATTACAACGATCCTATGTCCCGAAAGCTCACATTCGATCTATCACGGTCAACCCCCGTGATTAAAAAAAATTAATCATCATTCACAAACCATTTAATCAAATGTGAATTAATGACGGTAAAAAAATCGGGATTAGAACGTCTGCAAAATAAAGTTAGCAACAGTTCTAAATCTACTCGGCCTCGATAATCGAAAACAAAAAATAAAATAACTCTGATACCAACTATTGGAGGAAAGACTGCCAAGATCTATGTTTTTGCAAACGATTAACGAAAAAAATTAACTGGACAGGCAATCGCCAAAATGGGCTGCATGTGACGCCCCATTCTCTAGGCACGTCGGGACATACATAAATATAAAAAAATGAGTATTCTAGCAATTCATTCATATTACATACGTTAATTATTACATCAAAAAGGAGTTCTGAACCGTTCAAAAATACATAACTATTATAGTTTCACAAAGAAATTTCAAAAATTACATTAAGCACGAGAGAACTGAACATAAGCAGAAAAGTAGTGGTCTCAACTCCTCATGGTGCATCAGCGGGATCTACGTGCTCTTGAAACTCACCTTATTCTTCAAACTCTTCTTCTCCCTCTGGGATGACTTTCTCTAAGAACTCTTCTTTACCTGTGGCACGAATGCCATGAGCCAAGGCCTAGAAAAAAAACACTCCAATCTTTTCACAAATCTCATAGCACAAAATTCACTACAACACATACCATATAACATCGAGTATAGTTTATAGTCAAGGAGACAGACAATTTTATGACAGGATAGCAAATAAATCAATAAGCATGCGTATATGAGATGCTGTGTATGAAATGCAGATGCCCAACCCAACATGCACTTAGATTATAACAGGAAATTCACACCGAAAATCACCAGAGTAGACTTTCACGAGTATTTGATCACCAAAGCCATCATCGCATCTCGTTGCAAATAGTAACCACATCGCCTGGCATCATGCCATAGATGTTTTACTCAATTGCAACAGTGTGGGGTCTGCACCATACTCCAGGCCAACAATATTCAATAAACTATTTCAAATACCGGGGACACGCCCTGGGTGTATAAACCAATTCTGTAACACCGGGGACATGCCCAGGGTGTATAAGGGGAATTCATCTCAATCAGTTTGTCCCACCCTAAGACTCGTGATGCCTTCGCCGGTGTCAACCTAAAAGTTCAAACTATCGAAATCAGAATGCTAGCGATGAACCCATGGTGCCCAACAATATCCGTAAACCATTTCAAACACCGGGGACACGCCTAGGGTGTATAAACCAATTTTGTAACACCGGGGACACGCCCAGGGCACACAAGGGGAATTCATCCCTAAACATTTTCGAAAATGGCAACCAGGGACGCCCTAGACTTAGAATCAAGAATGACAATCCCAATGCAGGCCATCCCGACAACGGTTTGCAAAGATGGACTCCAATTTGCTAGGATGCAAGTGAAAATGTCAATGATATATGGTATGGAATTCAAATATAACCATCCATAGCATGCCATCAACTAGCATGGCAAGATTCATGGTACAACGCGCAAAGCATAAGGTACAAGTATGTAAAGCACAAGTTACAATTTTTTAAGATATGATTCAACATGATCGCATGAGTTCTAAATCATCATACATTCACTTAAAACACTAATCAACTATTTCAAATCAAACATCATACAAAAATTCGGGTCTCATAGTGAAGGGTACTCACACATACACTTCACAAATTTTAAAGCCAAAAGTCAAGTATTAAATTAAAAGGATCGACAACGTTTTGGGGTATCTAGACTTGGAATTAAGTTATAATTTTTAAACACCATTTAGATTAAAATATTTCCAACAACTCTCATATTTAATACTGAGGCCAAAACCTAAGGCAAATGGGTGAACACTTCATATTAAGTAAAAATAGTTCAGCACTTTTCTCAAGATTCTACCAAACTTATGCTTCTGTTGGTCTCAGTTTTGGGATATCTTTTCATGTCCAAATGAGCCAATGTTGTAGTATGTTCTAGTTTAACATGTCCCCTACAAGTTTCATGTTTAGAGTTAAGGATAGTTGTTTGAAACAAGTTAGACTTTTTGGCCATTTTAAAAAGTAGGTTCTGTCAGCCACCAAAACTCAGCAGAGCCGGTTTTGGATAGAGGGTTTGAAATGGTTTTGGAGTATCATCCCAAGACTTTAAGGTCTGATTTTTGGGCAACGTATACGTCAATATGTTTGCTACAATATTCATGTAGACCACTTTTAGAATAGGTCACTAAAAGTAGAGATTTTGAGCTATATAAAAATATGTAATAGAATGTTCATTGGGAGCTGAAACCCAACAGAGATTTTCAAGAAGGTTTTTACCTATCAAAACTCAATATTTTGTTCTTATTTTTGGTGGGTAGATATATATAAATGTTATCAAAAACTTTCATGTTTTGACCAAATTTTGGATCGCATTTTAAATTAGGGTTTCCAAGTCGGTAGTGTTGACTGATCAAAAAATGACACACTTTGGTAAAATTACAATATCTTGAGTTCTAATTATACAAATGAGTTGAAACTAACTTTGGATGAAATATAACCCAAAAATATAAATCTGGACATAAATAATATGCTTAGATCAATTTTTCACATTGAGTTATGGCATTTCAAATCTCAGGGCAGAAACATCAAAGTTCTCAAAAATTACGCCTCTTAGGTTCCAAGTCTTCTACTTATGTCATGTCAAGTTTTTGTTCCATTTCTTTGCATGCTTCTGTTTTAGACTTTAATATCAAGGGTCTAGCACTCTTAGAAGTCATCAAACTCAAAGATAACATCACAAAATAACATCTCATATCATTCATAAACATAATAGTCCCAAATTTCCAACTACGACGCCTTTACGGTTTGATTTCGGTTCTTGGTTCTTGGAGTATTTAAAGGGATGTGTTGGAGGATATTTTGAGAGATCATAGACACAAGATTTAGAGGTTTTACTTACTTGTTTAAGGGCTCAAGGGATGGTGGAATGGAAGGACTTAGCTTTAGAAAAACTCTTCTCCTTGATTTCTCCTTCCTTTCTTTCCTTTTCTCCCTCAAACTCTCATAAACACTCAAGGGCAAGAAGTCTGATTTCTCTCCCTCTCTTGCACGAAATTATGAAGGGAAGAAGAAGGTGTTTGGATTAGTTTATATAGGAAAAAGCTAGGGAACATGGAGGGGACAAAAGATTAATTATAAGTACTTTTTTTCTCCTTCTTCCCTTTCACTTTACATGGCTCATTTAATTTGGTTCAAGCATTGAGGGAACAAAATCAGATTTGAAGAAGCTAAAATACAGCTAGGGTCAGTTCGGGGGACAAAAATCTAATCACCCATCAATCAAGGGATTTTTCTTAGTTTTCGTGCACCATTGTGCAAAAAAATGCATTAAAAATTAATTTGATGTATCTTTTGGTGTCTTTTTCTATTGAGACTTATTATTTTAATATGTTTATGAGAAATATAGTATTTTCGTGTATTATCATAGTTCCAACAGCAATTGATTAAATAGATATAGTCTTTTAAGTCAAATTAAGCTATTTTGACAATATATTACTTTTTGACTTATTTTGTTGAGTATGAACTTCAATAATGATTTATTTGCTTTTTTTGACCTATAACACTATATTATTATGTATATTACTTATTCAACAAGTATTGGATCATCATAATGCTTAATTTAATAT